>JAODAL010006672.1:0-131394 GCA_025379985.1 Phyllomedusa bahiana
CCGCACAACAGGGGTAGACCTGCCCTGGGAGGACTGGTTCCCGGCAGTAAGTCAATCGGGCAGTCGTAGGGGGCGATGAGGCGGAAGGGTCTCGGCCTTCTTCTCAGAGAAGACGTCCGCAAAATCCCGGTATTCCGTGGGCAGACCGGGCAGTGACCTGGATGACGGTTGGAAAGAAGCGGAGCGCACCAGGCGTGGTGCCACCAGGCAAAGGTTCCAGCAGTCAGGACCCCAGTGCACGACCTCGCCTGTCTTCCCATTAAGCATAGGGGCATGGCGCTGCAGCCATGGCTGCCCCAACAGGATCGCTGAGGAAGATCGAGACAGGACATAGAGAGAGATCTTCTCCTTGTGCAAGACGCCCACGTGGAGGGTCACCGGCTTGGTCCTGTACCGAATGGCGTCTCCAAGGAGCTCCCCTGTGACCGAGGATATCACCAACGGCTTCTCCAGTCTAACCACTGGAAGCTGATACCGGGACACAAGGGCAGCATGGATAAAATTCCCGGCGGAACCGGAGTCCAGGAAAGCAGGAGCCTGGAATACAAGTCCCGAGTCAGTCCTGATCTCCACCGGCATAGTCAGGCGCGGAGAGGATGAGTTCTCACCTAGGGATGCCTCCCCAACATGGCCTAGGTGCGGGCGTTTCCCGGACGTTGGGGGCGAAGCGGACAGCTCCTCCGAAAATGATCCGGACTGGCGCAGTACAGGCACAGCTTTTCTGCACGCCGACGAGATAACTCCTGTTCAGAAATGTGGGCCTGATCCACCTGCATGGGCTCTTCCCCAGACGGTAAAGGAAGCGGCAGTGGAGGCCTCTGGAACACCGGAGCCAGGCGTGGCAGACGGCGGGGTCGCGCCAGGTCACGATCTTGGCGAAGCTCTTCTTGCCTCTCTGCGAAGCGCACGTCTATGCGGGTGGCCAGGTGGATTAATTCGCTTAAGGAGGACGGCAAATCTCTTGCTGCAAGGGCGTCCTTAACCCTGCTGGAAAGGCCTTTCTTAAAGGTGGCGCACAGGGCGGCGTCATTCCAGGACAGCTCTGATGCCAGGGTGCGAAACTGTACCGCATAATCTCCGACCGAGGATTCGCCCTGGCGCAGGTTCAAAAGTGCCGTCTCCGCAGAAGATGCCCGCGCTGGCTCCTCGAAGACACTGCGGAATTCTGAGAGGAAGGCATGCAGGTCCGCAGTCACCGGATCGCTCCTGTCCCAGAGGGGTGTAGCCCAAGCCAGGGCCTTCCCGGACAACAGGCTGACCACAAACGCCACCTTGGAACGTTCAGACAGGAATTGGTCCCCCATTAGCTCGATATGCATGGTGCACTGGGTGAGGAATCCCCTGCAGAGCTTGGGGTCGCCGTCAAATTTGGCGGGCAGCGACAAACGGAGCTTGGGTCCCAACGGAGTCAGTGGCGTCGCCGGAGTGGGAGCCGCCACGGGAGGAGGTGGAGGCTGCTGCTGGGCGGTGACGAGCTGCTGCATCATGGTGGTTAATTGATCCAGCTGTTGCGCCTGCTGGGCCAGTTGCTGAGACTGTTGGGCAACCACGCGAGAGAGGTCCGCGACACTGGGCAAAGGTACCTTGGCGGGATCCATGGCCAGATCTTACTGTAACGGTCCCAGTCGTAGAAGTGAATCCACTGGACCACCACAAGAGATGGTGTAAGCCACGCCAGGGATGGACTTGCTGCGGCGGGAGTCTACCAGGTCGCTACCCCTGACACGACTTGCTTGCGGTTGCAGCCGAGGTATAGCGTGGTACAGAATCGTAAGGCAGACTCGTAGTCGGGGACAGGCAGTAGAGGTTCGTGGTCGAGGACAGGCAGAAGGTCAGGACAGGCAGTAGAGGTTCGTGGTCGAGGACAGGCAGGAAGGTCAGGGCAGGCGGCAGAGGTTTGTGGTCAGGAGACGGAGGCAAACAGTACGGTACACGTAAGATCAGAACAATACTTCAGGAAACGCTTTCTCTATAGGCAAAGGCCCTAAAGATCCGGCAGGGAGTGGGCGGAAGCGCCCAGGTAATATACAGGCAGCACCCGGTAATTAGCCAATTACCAGCGCGCTGGCCCTTTAAATTTCACAGAGCCGGCGCGCACGCGCCCTAAAGCACAGGGACGCGTGCGCCGAGCAGCAGGAGACTGCAGAGAGACTGGAGCGGGGCCGGGTGAGTACCGGCGCGCAGGGGGATGAGTGCGCCCATCGCCCGACACCCGGGTAGCGGCGGCACTCACCCTAGCAGCTGGGGCACCGACAGAGCTGCGATGGCGCCGTTCGCAACAGTAAGGGCATACTGCTTTTATTTAAACAATTTCTGTGTGACTTATTCTTCCTGAAAAAGGATTGTTTTTAACAAAATGTGGCTGTGAATTTGCCAGAGAACATGTAATATACATAATCCTTGCAACAGCTGTTTGTTTAAATGCCATAGCCTGATTCTTCTGCCAGGATCTTCATAACTTCTGTATGTGGCCAAGACAATCTCCATGCATGATTGATAATCTACATTTACATTTCTCCAACCAATAAATATATAATAAGTCATTTTAGATTATGCATATTCATATAATTGTAGTAGTGACATATTATTACAGTTGTTATTCCACTAAAAAAGACCATTCAATATCATAATATATAAAGAACATTAAAAAAAACCTTACGTACCTCTCCTATCCTAATCTTTGTTCACTAGTGGCCTGTACATGGTCACTGTAGCCAACAAGTGGTCTCAGCTCTCTCCAGCCATATTATTATCTACCCGGCTTTACATGTTTTATTTTTGGCATAGAATAGTGTAAACTACTATGATATTCTATTCTTCAAGTAAAAGTTATACTAGTATAAAACATATAAAGGTGACTATTTAAGACAGCTGTCTTTAATGCAGGTAATGAGTTGATTAGGAGCATCAAACTGGTCTGTAGGAGCCAGAAGTCTTAATGGTTGGGATGGGATCAAATACTTATTCCTCTCAGCAAAATTCAAATAAATTTATATAATTTATATGTGATTTTCTGGATTTTATTTTGGTATTCTATCTCTCAATGTTAAAATTAACCTACCCTTTAAATTATAGACTGTTCATGTCTTTGTCAGTGGGCAAACTTATAAAATCAGCAAGGGATCAAATAGTTATTTTCTTCACTGTATATTCACTGTATATTTTAATAGATTGGACTTTTATGGACTAATGTGTAACTTTTTATTTTTTTATTTGTAAAGCGGCAAAAGAAGGGGGATTTAAACTTTTAATATTTTTTTAAACTGTTTTTAACTACATTAATGCTTATTAATTTAATACTTATTAATATTTATCAGAGGGAGGAACAGTGCTGCGCACCGCTCCTCATTCAGCTATGTGCCGCAGCCGCGATCACCGTGGCGCCTAAAGTGTTACCTGCAGGGATAGAGCCAGCTCCATCCCTGCTGTTAGTGGCGGCTGCACGCTGTAGTGAACAGCCGCTGCTGTACAGTACTATCTCGGGCCGGCAGAAGGATTTAACTCTTTAAACCCCACTGCCAGCTTCCCGCAGCATTGCCCCACTCCAGCCTCGTAATGCCCTCTGACAGTACATTCGGACACATCCCTATTTTTCCCAAAATTTAGAGTGGAAAAAGTGTGTCTTCTAGTCTGAAAAATACTGTATATTTTTTTTTACCCATAAATAGTGCCACTCTTGTCCATGTGCTATGTCTAATATTGTAGGTCAGCCCCATTTAAGTAAAATGGTCTGAGCCGCAACCAAGGACATACAGGTTTTACATTAAAAAAATATATATTCACCTCTTCGATGCCTATGTTTCTCCTCCACAAACTTCATTTAGCTGGATTTCTCCCGTGTTAAATACTATCTCAATTAATCTTCCTATCTATATCTATCTATTATCTTCATCATAATATGGGTGCCAGCAGAAAAAAAAAAAAAAACCCGAGTCACAGGGCCAATTTAGTAATCAGGAAAAATAGCAGACTCCCAACTGAGAAATGAATTAAAAAAAAAACTTTGTTCCAACATTTCCAAAGATGACATTTCAGCTCAAATGAGCCTTTCTCAAGCTATCTATCTATCTGTCTATCTATCTATGATAGATAGATAGATAGATAGATAGATAGATAGATAGATAGATAGATAGATAGATAGATAGATAGAAAGATAGATAGATAGATAGTCACTGACAGTCACAGTCACTGGTGCTTGAAAGTTTGTGATGCCTTAAGAATTTTCTATATTTCTGCATACATTTGAACTAAGGTTGCATCCACATGACAAAGGGCAAAATACTCACAGGATTCTGAATCTGAGTATTTGAATATTATTTTACATAAAAACCCAGAAGATTTTAACTCAGTTTTCGTCTTTTGGCATTTTCATTGGATTTCGACATGGTTTTCGGATTCAGTTTTCAATCCATTTTGCATTATAGAGCACTATTGAGTTTTTTTATGCGGATCTGTGCCAAAATTCATGCCCAAAAACGCACGCAAAGCTTTCTGGTCCTTTCTAATACTATCTCCATTGACTTCAATGGCAAATTTTCCAAGTAAAATATGTCGGAAGATTGAGCATGTTCTAAGTTTTTTTTTTTTTTTTAAAAAAGCAGTATTGAAATGTGACCTCAGAAAATCTAAGTTGTGTGAACTACAATGTGGATTTTCAATTTAGGTCTATGTAGATGGTTTACAGTTGGTTTTTGATGGTTTGTAAAATCTGAAATCCGTCTGGATTTGCTTTTGGTAATGTTGGCTGTATAGACAGATCCTGAGACTACATCAGATTTTCACAAGTCCTAAAAGTTAGATAAAGAGAACCAAGTTAAACAAATGAGTAAAAAATATAAGACTTATTATTCAATGTAAAAAAGTATGTAAACCTTTAGGGTGCTTTCACACAGCGCAGTTTTGGTTCAGTTTTAACTGCACTCCAATTAAACTGCCTTTATTACCAGCAAGCTTCTTCACTTATCTAAACTGTTTGAAAAGTAAGTAATCAATTAGTGTGCTTGTAATCCACAAGACTTCAAACACAGTAATTGCTTACTGAAAACTCCTTTCTGAACAATTTAGACAACTGAAAGAAGCTGGCTAGTAATAAAGTCATTTTAATTGGACCGCTTTAACAACTGTACCAACACTGCGCTGTGTAGGATTAGCAGATAATTTGAAGGGGAAATTAGAGTCACGTATTTTAATTAATGGGATGACAATCAGGTGAGAGTGAACAACCAGGGATCTAGAAAAAGTCTGATCTTCACAAGTAATGCTTGTAGAAGTGTATCATGGCACAAACAAAGGAGATTTCTAAAAGACCGCAAAAGAGCTGTTAATGCTCAACAGGCTAGAAAAGGTTACATAATTACATTACTTACAAAAAGTTAGGGATATTTGACTTTTGGTTGAAACTTCAGGATGAACATAACATTTTTTTAATTTTTATTTGGATGAACTAAATGAGACCATCTCTTAGAATGCACATGTCCAACTGTTCAACATTTCAGTACTTTTGTCACAATTTGCTGATCTCTAACAAGGAGCTTAAAGGGGTTGTCTCGCTACAATCAATAGCTTTCAAAATGTAGGGAACACAAAATAAAGAAATAAGAATCCAGATAAATGAACATCGATCCACCATACTTTCATTTAAGCAAAAAACTCAAGAAGAACTAGATACTAAAAAGAAATTTGGAGAAACAAATATCGCTCGTCACTTTGTAGAAACAGGTAACAAAGTGTCTGACCTTCAATGGTGCATTCTTGAACATATAGATGGTGATTGCCTAGATAGGGTTAAAAAGAGGTTGCTTCAATGGGAAGCATATTGGATACGGAGAATGCATGCACTTGCTCCCATCGGTCTAAATGAAAATCTAAGTTTTAAAGCTTTCTTATGAATGCTATGTTTCTGTGCAGTGTTATGTTTTTAGAGTGTATGTCATTATATGTATTGTGTTACTTTATTGTTTTTAAATCGTGGATAGGTATAAGTACCTCCCATGCAATCTAACACGCATGCTTGACAAAGACGGAAACACCTTCGAAATGTTGCAGCTGTGTCTCGTACCTGGTGTCGGCTTCTCCCAGCTATCCCATAGAGGATGCGTGCATACTACAAGGAGGTCATTGACTGACTCGTGAAGATTAAGTATACCTTTGTCACTTTTTCTAATGTTTTATACTGTTTTTTACTGTTGATATCAAGACTGTCAGGTTTAAGTCAACTAATAAATATTTGTAAAGTATTTTGGTCTACATGCATATTACAATAAGGACGGATTAAGTCATGGAGAGACTTTATAAAGTAGACCAAGGCATATAGGTATATATAAATATATACGGACGTTAATATAAAGTGAACACAAAATAAAGACATTTTCTAAATATATTGCTCATCTGTTTTTGTTAAGGAACTACAAGCGAATTTATCACCTCCCTGGCTATTTCTGTTCCCTCGGTGTCCGACGTGTAAACATCTCTCCCCCCTGCTGTTTGTTCTATGTGATAGCAGTGAGTGATGTCATCAGACAGGTCATGGCAGCTCTGTGCTGCCGGGCAGTAAAACGCTTGATTTATCTAAAGTAAAAAGCTCTAATTAGAGCTTTTGTTTGAGGAATCAGATAAAAACTCCTGCTAGCAGCTCTGGAGAGCTTCTGAGCTATCTTTAACTAATTAGCAGAATGAAAACACAGAGTTGAATATACCACAGAGCTGTATGCTAATTACAGACAGTCTGACCAGGAAGTGACAGAGTAAAGCTGCATTATTTCATTCATGCATCTATGAAACTCTGTAGGGAGACAACCCCTTTAATGGCAAAATTCACAACAGGTGTTTGATCCCTGAATTGCCCAATAAATTTAGAGGATCTATTTGAAATGGGATTTAAAAAGTCCTCCTTATCATGCTGTTCACATTTTGACACCATGAGACCAAGACAACACCTTACAGTTGAACAACAGTACTTTGTCATTGCAAGGCTTCAAGCAGGATGCTCTCAGACAGAAGTGGCCAATAAGCTTAGAGTGTCAGATTGTCATCAGCAGTTTGCAACAGAGATACAGAGAGATACAGAGAGACTGGAAGAGTCACAGAAAGGCAAAGAAGTGGACGTCATTTGGCTCTATCACACACTGATGACCTCTTCATTGTTAACAATGTCCTGTGGAACCAGATGATGAATGCCACACAACTCCAGGCATGTTTATGGAAGGTGAAAGGCAACCAAGTTTTATGTCAGAAAATTCGTAATCATTTACATCAGCGTGGTGTGGTTAGGTACCCTTGCCGGCCGTCTACCAGCAAATTATAAAGAAAAACGTGAGCTGTATCTGAAAACAACATAGGTCATGCAGCAAAACAATGACTCTTAAGCACTCAAGAAATTCTACAAAAGAGTGGCAAAGAAAGGATAAAGTTATGGAATGGTCAAGTCCTGACTTTAATCTAATATAAATGTTGTGGAAGACCTGGAGAGAGCAGTTCATGTAGAAAAACTCAGCAACATAACAGAGTTGAAGCTGTGTGTGTACAGAGTGATCTAAAATGTATATAAAAGGTAAAGCAGGAGTAATCAACAGTTACAGAAATGTTTAGATGCCGTTTTTGCAGCTCATGAGGACGATACTAGATACTAAAAGCAAAAGTTCTTATAGTTTTGCCACTCACACATATATATTACTTTCGATAATTTCCCTCAATAAATAAATGACCGTCTAATATTTTTGAATTGTTTGATTTGGTTCTCGCAATCTACTTCTAGAACTTGTGCGAAAATGTAATGTAAATTTAGTTCACACTTTCATACAAACATACTTACACACATATATATACATAACTGAAAGTCCTTTTAAAGTAAATTAGAATGAACTATTTTAGCCAAACACCTGAGTCAATTTCTCAGTACGCCAGATAATGTATTAGACTGATATGAAACCCAAGAACCAAATAGAAATGTACAAGCAGGGCTGCCGTACAGGGGGTACAGCCAGTCCTTCTGTATGGGGCCTGGAGAAATAATGGGGCCCACTTCAAGCAGGCCCGCTTATTTCATACATGATACATCACACACTAGAGCACGGCGCAGCCGAGCTCCACGCTCTACATAGCTATATTTACTATTTTGCCATAGGCAAACTTAAATTCTATCAGTTCTCAATCTATAAAGCACTAAAACTTAACTTTTATTGTGTATAATACTTAACCTCGATAAACACTATTTAAAAGCCTGATTTCTAACCTCTGAATTGATCCCTTTCTAATTGTGAAGGAATAACTCCTTTTCTATTATAAAGTCTGGTGGTACACCACCTATTAACAGGGGAATTTTATATATATGTGATTTACTAACTCCAATAAGGGATCTAAAACATCCTACTTAGGCAATCATCCCTAATCCGATAGACATAAAACATATAAGGTTTCCTTGTGAGACCCTCTGCAGCGGGTGACACTGTAGAAAGATGTGAGAAATCACAAATTAAAATGTCATGCCTGACCTCCCCAACATGTTTCACCAACTAACTGGCTTTCATCAGGGGATAGAGGTCCGGTCCCATGTGGTCTGAGCTCACTTCCTTTTATATCATTTTAGGTACACATCCTATTCAGGTGCTCACCAATTGGCCACCAGAGATTCAACAATACCAATTCCACCTTTTACTCTCCTGCATGCATACTGAAACCATTTACTGCTGCTGCTGCTGCTGCTGCATTCTTATAACCAACATTCCTCAGGCAATTTCGCCATCTCCATAGCGGGCTCGCGCCCTATCTTACCATGCCGCCCGCACACTGTACCAATGGACATTTCTGTCCTAACTGTGACGGACTTCCGTCCAACTTCTCTGAAATTACTGCGTCTGCGAGGCTCACCTAGAACGGACTAAGCAGAATAGGTATTACATTTTACAGCACACTACTAACTTTGTCACTTCCCATAAACCTTTTCTCCTCTATGTCTAATATGCATATTCATTGGGAATACGTGCTCCATTATACTGTACACTGCTATCTTTGTCTCTTCCCATAAACCTCTTCTCCTCTGTATCTAATATACATATTAATTTTAATAAAGCTTCAGGCCTTATGGTTAACCCCCTTCCCCCGCAACTTCACCTTCCACCTTCCCCACTAAATATTAGTTCTTACAGGTCTCAGCTAGTTACCTAATTCATTATGTTACAATGGAAATATGCAGAAATGCTAGTACATTCATGCTCTATTGTATTTGCATACATTGTATTGCATATATTGTATTTGTAGTTAGCACAAAATCTACGCAGTCGGTAGAAACAATAAATGTATACATAAATAGATGGTAATTTACTCCCGAACTGCGTCTCGTCATAGCAACGTAAGTGTATATATTATATGATTTAGTTGCTAACAAATTCTTTATGCAAAATAAAAATATATCCCAATTTGTTAAATAGAAACTGTGGCCTCATGTGATTAATACTTATCATCATTGCAAAATACTGGGAAAAATAGGGACAAGGAGAAGACAAAAGGGGGCAGGAGTGGGATAAGGGAAGAGAGAAAAAAAAACGTATGTGAACTCTGGTGCTCCTATAATCATATATTCAACCATGCTTATACCACTGACCGTACTTAATCACATATATTATGTTTCTTCAAAAATTATATAGAGAATCAGCAGGATTAAATAAATGCTGAAAAGGAAAAGCCTTCATTTAGGTCTTTGGGGTTCAATGTATTGAGTCTATATATCCATCTTGCCTATTCCTGTAATAAAACTATATCCAGATCTCCCTTTCTTTTCCCTAGCTTTTTCACACAGATGCCCCAAAATTTAAGCACCTCTATTTCACCATTATGTACCTCCAAAATGTGTCTCACTAGGGGAGTATCATCTCTAGTTTTAATAGTACTCAGATGTTTCAAAATCTGACGACGAAACTCCTGTATTTTTTTTCCCCACATGGATCTTGGCGCAGGTACACATAGCCCCATCAATCGCTCCTCTGGTTTTACAGTTGATAAATTGTCTTATCTCAAATCTTCTCTTATCAATGGGATTAACAAATTCTTTAGTTTTCCATATAAATGGACAAAATGAACAGTTGCCACAAGGATATGAGCCTACCACTGGAGACTGTAACCATTTTTTTTGCTATCTCCCTCAAAGTGACTATGCACAAATTCATCCCTAAGATTTTTTTTTTCTTCTTCTATATGTGACACTAGGATATTTTGAAATCACCTCTGAGAGTACCGGATCTGCTTTCAAAATGTGCCAATGTCTTCTAAGTATGCCTCTCATTTCGTTAGCTCAATCATCGAAGGTACCTATACAACGAATTAAATCAGTTTTTTCCTTCTTTTGTTTACTGATTGATAAATGTCCTCAGTCACTTGTCAAAGCCCTACTAAACGCTTTCCTCAAACATTTTTTGGGGATAACCCCTTGCCTGAAAACGTGCATTTAACTTAATACATTATTCATTGAAAGCCTCTAATGTGGAGCAGTTCCTACGAGCCCTAAGAAATTGGCCTATGGGAATCCCTTTCTTTAGGGAAGGTGGATGCCAGCTAGAAAAGTGTAACAAACTATTGGTTGCCGTATTTTTCTGAAATATCTTTATCTGTATCTGCTTGTTTTCATCCAACATAATTTGAAGATCCAAAAAATTAATTTTCTCTCGATGAATTTCAAAGGTGAATTTCATCCCAATTTCATTGTCATTGAGTCTAGATACAAAATCCTTAAATAATTCTTCACTACCATTCCAAAAAATCAATATATCATCAATAAAGCGCCCCCAAAATCCGATTTGTGAATATTTGAAAGTGTTCAGCAAAAACAATAGCATCCTCCCACCAACCTAAAAATAAATTAGCGGGGGGCGTGGCTTGACATGGCCGTGTGAGGAAGCAGTTTTGAGAGCTCCTCCACATTTTCAAGCTCCATCCGACTTCATCGTCTGCCAAACATGGGGAAAACCTCCAAGAAAGCAAAGAAGGACCCCCTGGCCACCCCTGACCCGACTCAGGGTGGTATTGGACAATATTTCAGGCGCTATTCCGCCCTCATGCCGCAGGATGACTCCCGCAGCGTGGCCTACCAAGATGGCGCCCTGGCCTGCACGGCCCCTCTTCCTGCACAGCCACCATCCACGCAGCCTGCCTTACCTGCCACTCGGTCCGGTCATCACAGACTGGACCCTGGAGTCTCCGCCACCAAGTCCTCCTCCTCTGACCCGGCTGCAAGCCCTGCAGTGAAAACAACGCCTCGGGATCCGTTGATGGCGCCGGGGGCGCAGCCTCAACCCCGGTACATGCCACGACTCCTTCTGCACAGCCAGGAACACTTCAGGCGCCTCTGAAGGGCGCACAACGCATGGCCCAGCCGCACCTACAGAGCGGTGCAGCGGGACTGGAACGCAGGGGCTGCTCCTTCTCCCTCTGCCACGCCGGTGATACAGCAGGAGCCCTTGCAGGGCGCACACCATGCGGCGCCGACGCGCCCCCAAGGCAGCGCAACGGGACCGGACACAGGCGCGGCACTCACTCATGCTGCACTATCGGGGACACAGCAGGCGCCCCTGCCAGGCGCACACCACGCAGCTCCGTCGTACCTGCGGAGCAGCAAGCCGGGACCGGATACGGGAGCGGCGCCCTCAGTGGATCTCCCTGCGCCGTCAGCCACAGCGGACTGGTCGGCGCTGTGTTCAGGAGACCAAGTAGCTGATCAAGGGCTACCCCAGCAGATGCCGAGGACTCCAGAAGATCTAACCACAGGTCAGTCCTCCCAGGCTGCTGCACCCTCCTCCTCTGGGCTCTCTGTTAGGGGTGACGGACAGGGGCTTGTTGCGTTGTCCCAGACCCGGGGAGTCTCACCTGTGAACTCGAGGGGCATGTCCTCATCTCATTTCTCCACCTCTGGCATAGGATCACGGCCTTCCTGCATGGGCCCCCCCTTTGGCGCTCTCAGGGGGGGTGAATTGGATGTGGCTGGCACTCCTGCTGTGCACCCGAGAGATGCCTCAGCAGGATCCCCCCGCAGTCAGCCCAGGATTTTGCCACCAACACCACCAATGACTGTTCGAGGGACTACATCCATGGGACTTTGCCCTCCTAACCCGGTACCCTTAGTGGATGCGGGACCTTCCTCCTGGAATGCTGCCTCGCCACCCAGTAGTGGCCTCACACTTGACTCACCCAGAGTGATGGGGACTGTACATTCGCCCGCATGGTCCATGGGATCTTCTTGGCCAATTACACCTGACAGCAGGCATCAGTTGGTCATCCACGAGCCCCAGTCTTTGCCCGCCCAGGGACCTCCGCTCTCTATCTCTGGTTCTCCAGCTTCTCTCAGTAATTTTAGTGATCCAAACCTGTCTCAGGACCTGAACTCTCGTGATGGCTTAAATAGCTCACCACCAGCTTCCAACCTCCAAAATAGGGACTCGGTTTATGGCTCCCCCAGGGAGGTTGCAGTCTATGGTTCACCCCCGCTGTCTGCAAGGCCTCCGTCCCCAGTAGGTGGAAATCTTGTCACTTTTGCCGACCTCCAAAGTCTAATCCAAACCCTGCCCACGCGACAGGACATTTCCTCCATGACCTCACGGTTGTTAGAGGAGTACAGAAAGGAGCTTGCTACCTTCCGTACAGATCTGGCAACAACCTCAACTAGGGTAGACACCCTGCAACAAACTTAGGACTCCACCTCTTCTTCTTTAGTAGCCCTTCAAGAAGTGGTCCAGCATCATTCTGCCCAGTTATTCCACCTGCAGCAGCACTTAGATGACGTGGAGAATAGGGGCCGCAGAAATAATCTGCGGATCCGTGGGTCTCCCGGAATCAGTGGAGCTTCAGAATTCTACTCAACGGTTCTACACATCCTTAACGAACTTTTGGAGTCAAGCAAGAGCAGCCCCTTAACCATTTATTGTGTTAGAGATAAGAGTGCACCGGGCCCTTCGCCCCACCACCAATGATCCCCAACATCCCAGAGATGTCATCTGTCGGGTGCACTTTTTTGTTCTCAAAGAGGATATAATGCGGCGCCTTCGTAGTAGGTGTACTCCTGTCTACAATGGCCAAACCCTGCAGATCTACCCAGATTTGTCGCATCATACCCTAGCGCAGCAAGCCATGTTGAAACCTGTGCTCAATATTCTGAGGGAGAGGAATATCCTGTATGGATGGGGCTTCCCATTTGCCCTTATTGTTCACCACGAGAGCCAAACCTACACTTTGCCGCCCCAGAGGAACTCCCGGGATTCCTGAAGGACTTGCGGATCCCTGATGTTTCCCTCCCAGCCTGGCCTTCTGGGTTCACCACCTCTGGGGGTGGCGGTATTAATGTCCCGAGAGGGGCCCAGGAATTCACGCGGCACTAGGTCTCCCGCCAGAAGTTCGCGGGGCCCAGGCCTCTCAGGCGCAAAACATACCTGGTCACAGGTGCCGATCCTTCAACTGGGTTCGTTCCTGACCAGTAACTTATCCCTTGTGGGTACTCATATTCTTCTCGGTGATGGTCTATTTTTCATTGCAAGGGGGAGTTGAGGGGGTTTTTTTGTTTTCATATCTTTTGGGAGTTTTTTTTATGAAATCCTGTTTTCTACTACCCCAAAGGGTTTTGGGGGATCCCCCAGTCCCAAATTTTTAGGCTCGGGGTACCCCGGGTTTTGTAATTGTTTTTAGCTGTTGGGGGGTCTCCCCCCCTGCCTCATTCATTCATTTGTTCTGTTTGTTTTTTTTGTACATGCCCTTTCCCTTCCTTTTGTGCTTCCCGTTCCCCCCCTGCGGCCGGGGGGACCCCGGGATCCTGCATCATTATCCCTTTTTTTCAGAGTTTTAAAGGGGGGACCTTCAAAGCTTCATTTAACCCGGGGTCTTAACCCCCCTGTTAACGTCCCAATCCCTTACCTTTTTCATCGAAAAAAAAGCTCAGATGTGTTTTTCAAAAAACCCATTTTAATTGGATTATTCAACATTAAAAAAAGATTTTACACCCACTGGCTTTTGCTAACTACCCCCACTCAAAAAGAAAGGGTTGCAATTGCTTTTCACAAATCCCTCCGCATCGGGGTGTGAAAGGGTTCTTTTGATGGGGGGCGAGATACCTAAATTCTGACTCCCCTCTTTAAAGGACAGTTTTCCGATAGTAAACTTTTTATGCCCCTAATCAAGGGGGGTCCCCTTTTTTTTGAAAGTCCGGGACATTTGCATTCCCATGCACGGGGTTCCCTTTTTTCTGGGAATTTTAATCTCACTCTCGACCCCGCCGGATAACTCTTCAGGTCGTTCCTAAAACCCTCTCGGCCACAAAAAGGCCAAAAGGGGTCTTCTTGTTCCACTTTGGATGGGGGGGGTTGCAACTCCCCAGGACAAAGATTTGCTTCTTTTCCCACCCCTAAACATACGTTGGATTTTATTATATCCTTTTTGGGAGACACTGCCCTTTCTTGGTTGAGATCCACATCAAATTTGGGATGTTCTGTGTCTTCATGCCCATTTTCTTCCTTTTTATCACCCCTTTCAACAGCCAACCAAAACTTGGGGGGCTGAATGAAAATTTTACATCCCCTTTTGGTCTGTTGGCGACTTAAACGGGCCATCGAAAACTTCCTCTCAAAATATGAAAAAGCCTACTCCTCCACATGAGTGGGGAAACCTTAAAATGTTTGGTTAGAGGGGACGCTAATCAAACAGGGGTGATAAAAAAGGCCCAAACTGCCACTATTCACGGCTCTAGAGGGGATTCCCCGGAATACTGCATAAGCGGCCCTTTTTCCCACCTCTTACGCAAGATCTATGGAGGCGAGATTGAAGTCCGAACTCTTTGAGTCGTGGGTACTCTCTTTCAGCTCAAAGGAGTAAATTCTATGAGTGGGGAACAAGAGGGGGCATCTGCTAGCAAACCCCAGGGCCCAAAAGGACACCCCCTTTACCCCAAACTTTTAACCTATTTGGGGGCCAGGGTACACACACGGGGAGATAGCAAAGGCGTTTCAACCTTTTTACTCTAAATTTCCATCTCCCCTTCCCTCCTCGTTTACACCACAACCGGGGCCCACCTATTTTCCCCGAACTTGTCCATGGAACCATCCTGGAGAGGAGGACCCTTCTCGAATGAAAAAAGGGCCGCGGTCCTTAAGGACCTCCCGGGGGAGAAAACCCCGGCCCGGGATGGTCTCACGCCAATTTTTTTAAGTCCTTAGCATCTTCTTTCATTCCGGTTATCTTCCCCCAAAAACGCCATCTCCTCATCAGCACTTCCCCCCAACTCTACGGGGCCCCATCACGGTTCCCTAAGCCGGGTAAAGATCCCCAGGATTGTGGGAGTTATCCCCAAATATCCCTCCAAAATTTAGACAAAAAAAAGTTCCAAACTCTTCCTAAGGGTTAAATACTTTTTTCCCTTTCCCTTGATACCCCATCTTTGGGTTTCCCCCCGACTGGAGCAGGGATAATACTTTAAAAACGCTAGATCTGATCCATTATGCCATTCCTGAGGTTTCCCCTTTAGGGGCTGTCTTTAACCGAAAAAACTTTTGATAATACTTGGGAATCATTACCTTCCCCTGTGTCAGTGGGGCTGGGCCCCCTCTTTATCCCAAAAGTCATGGCCCTCTATGAAAACCCCCATCAGCCAGACTTAAAAAAACTGCCCCTGTCGGGGTTTTTGAGACCGGGAATGTCCAGACAGGGTTGCATCGCGTTTTTAATCTTTTTTTGGACATTTGATGGGTCATACGATTAACCCGGCTTCAAGGAATAACAATGGGGGGAACGTGGTTTAAATGCTCTCTTCGGGGGTACCCTTTATTTACTTACAGATCCACATACTTCATTTCCCCTTTTCGATGTCTGAGTAGCACGCTTTTCTAAATGGCCCAAATTTACAAGATAAAATCTTCAAAACCCTACTGGGAGTGTCTCGTTAGACAAGGGGTTGGGGACCCCTTTAAAAAGGTAATTCCCCTTTTCCTTTTTGGCCCCTAAAGGGCTTTTCCCTATTTGGAATCCAGTCCCAGTTGATCTGTCCCACTTTTTTGAGCCAATTTTTATGCCCCTCCTAAAAAACCCCTCGCTTTACTAATAAAAATTGGGGTGGGGGGGGACTTTTTTTGTTGGGCGGGAGAACAAATTAAAGAGTCCGCTCCCGAAGCGCTCATTTTTTTAAAAAACCATCCCAATTTAATAAACCCCCATCGTTCGGGATTAGACCCCCACGTGCTTCAAAATTTTTTTGGGTGCACTCGGCGCCCGAAATTCGTAGGGAACTCCTGCCCCCCCCAAAACCCGGGAGGGGTCTCCCTGACACAGACTTTACTACCTGGCGGTTTCTTACACTAATTTTTAGACCTCATTCATGTCTCGCAAAACAAACTATGGGGAATATTGCACAAGCATGATTCTTACTTCTGGGGTTTCCGCCCCGGGGCCCAAATTCTGCAGTCTTGGCCCGCCACCGTCATTTACCACCAAATAGTGGGTTGATGCGGCACCCAAAGTCCCCAAAACCCTACTGGAAAAGAGAGGCCCTTTATTTCCCGTTACGGGCAACCCTCTATTCCCCCGGGAAATCTACAATCCTTTTTAGGAGGCCTAAAACCGTCCCCTCCTTGCAAAAGAATCCATGAAGGGGGGCTTTTCCCCCCATAACAACCCTTTTTTGGGCAGGTCCCACATCCCCCAAGTGTCATTATGAATATGCCACTTCAGCACTTCTTTGCTTCCTCATCAAAAACTCGAATATAAAAATCTTTTAATCCCTTTAGAAAATTTTGTGGGCTCAGGAAACCCTAGAAGCCATCTCCCCGCATCGATTTTTACTCTTGCCGGGATCTACCTCTCCTTTCCCACTGTAGAACCTGGAAAGGGGGAAATTCAGAAATCATTTACGAATCAATGGAAAAATGCTTCACTCTTTTGATAAAGGGTTTTTTGCATGAAAGGCGCAGGAAATGATTTTTAGATCTTGTCCTTTGGAAGGGGGGCCGGCCCAATCCTAAGGGACCCCAATACCTCAGATATATGTGGGGGTAATAAAAAAGGGGGGGAAACCCTGAGGAGTGGGGGGTTTCAGGGTCTGGAAAACATTCTACAGGGTTTTCGGGCTGTACGGGGGGGATGTCCCAAACATCCAAAGGCCACATTACTGTTCATGCTCAACTTCTCTGTTGGGGCATATAAAAAATCATGACAAGACACCTCCTTCAGGGAGCCAAAAAAATCCCGGTAGGTGGAAACAAACCACCCCCCTTCAGTGGTTGGGTGGATTGAGGAAGTGGCCCCCCATATACCGTATGGGAAAAATTGTACACATATCCAGGAAACAAAGAATTCCAAAAAAGACGTGGGGAAACCCCGGGTTGTGTAAAAGGCTTCTTCTTAAACCCGGGGTTGGTTGGGCCACATTGTGAGGGAAAAAGATTGACCCCCGGGTTTTAAGTTGGGGGGGTCTTGTGATCCCCCGAAAAACCCCCTTTCCTGGTTACAACGATGTCGCCCGGGCCCCCGGGGTTTCCCCTGAGCCGAGCCCTACCCCACCCCTCTCCCTTTTGCTTTGTCTTTTTGGGGTTTTTTTTTTTATTTCTTATGGCCGATTGGGGCAAATCATCCTAGTCACGCAGTGGGGGCTGGCTCGGGGAGGGGCTCCCGCTGGATTTTGCACACTTTTGCCTTCTTTTGTTTTATTTACGATGGGGCTTTTTGATTGTCTTTTTTACTTACCCCAGGCATACCTTTCCTTGTTTTTATTGCTTATTTTAAAACCTTTGGACTTGTACTGTTTGTCTTGTTAAAAGAAAATACCAATAAAACTTTAAATTTGAAATTAAAAATAAATTAGCAAAGCTTGGCGCACAAACTGCCCATGGCTACTCCTTTATCTGGTGATAAAAGGTGCCATCAAACAAAAAATAGTTACGTGTCAAAACAAAATCCAATAGCTGTAAAACAAAATCATTATGTTCCATAAATTGCGTACCTCTTGTATTTAAAAAATACTTGATTGCTTTCAGGCCCAGTTACGGATAGATGATGCTGTTAAGATTCCTGGTGAAGCTTTGACCGGTATAAGAGGGCACCCGTGCACGGTGTTGATCTCAGGAATATCTCTCTATCTTCGCTGGTCTGTGTTTACCAGCTGATGCCAATAGATGATGCTTAAAAGATTCCTGATGAAGCTTTTACCCATTTATAGGTGTGATGTAAGTATTTGTAATCCATATTATGCGTGCTCTGCCTCTGTAACCAATATTATGCGTGCCTTGCCTTTATAATGTATATTATGCAAAAGTATATACAATATCACACTAACTTCTTGTAGTTGTATGTAATCATTGAATTCTTCATATAATAAAGTTAATAAAGCATTGGATGTTGCCTTCTTTAAAGCCGTATGCAACCCCACAAATAGTTGGAAAAACACCTACCTAGCTGCCCGCCCGGCTACCTACCTAGCTGACAGCCTGGCTACCTACCTACCTAGCTGCCCGCCCACCCAGCTACCTACCTACCTAGCTGCCCACTCGGCTAACTACCTAGTTAGCCGCCCGGGAGCAGGGCGATGTGACTGTTCGGGGCGGGGCAGTGGGCATGCTTAGCTGGGAGGTCGGGTTGCTGGGGGCAGGTTGGGGGGGAGGAGGGGGGGCTCAGATGCTTCAGCTGTATGGGGCCCCGAAATTTCTGTTGGCGGCCCTGTGTACAAGGATGTAGAAAGTACAAATTCCATACACATGTTGCCTTGGTGCCATTCAAAACCAGTACTTCAGGGCAACTAGGCTAGAAGCCACTTTATTGAGCTCTACAAAAAGTCAGGCAGAGGATTGGTTTTCTCCTCAGCAGTAACAGGAAAAAAAACTTAAGTCTTCTTACAAAAAAACACATTTACATTTTCCACATCTGGTCTAAGCTCCTCATGGTTTAGGAATGAATTTATATACATATCACCTGATTACACATCCCTTGTCCAGACAGCTTGACATTATCAAATGAAACACACACCTTTCATAGGACTTTACAGAATGACTCTCAGTTTGTTCTATAGGTTATTTTGTTGGTCCCTCAAGATGTGGAGACAACCAGGAGATTATGTCATATTCCCGTCTGGATGTCTGGAGTCCCCAGTAGCTTGGGGAAATTTCACAGTATCAGCCTACATAACAAAAATGCTTGAGGGATAGAGTCACTGGTCAAGAAAATAACCTACTAAATATAAAGAGATGTTATTCTGTAAGAAGGAACTACGGTATGTCTTGAAGTTGGACTGACTCATTTGGAAATTGCAACTCTAAAAACACAGAACTGATTATGTATCAGCACATTGATATGCAACACAATGTCTTGCTTGATTTGTGCATGGTAGAATTTTGCTGAATGGAACGTTATCACAAAAAAGGACCAGCATAACTACTTGATTGACATTGCTGGTTGAGTCAACATTTTCAGGCACTGACGTACCAATTTCAGACACTTCACTAATGTCTTTGTGTTACAAAATAAAAGCAAAAGTACATTTGAACTAAAATGAAAAATGTAGCCTAATGTTAACAAAAATCGCCAAGCTTAGTAATAATACAAGCTTCAAAAGAATCTGTCACTGGGCTCAGCACTTTCTAGGTTTAGATCAAGAAGGTAAAGTAGTGAAAGCACGATCATCTTCCTTTGCAACACTCAGCTGCTTCAGCCTCCTGCCCATGGGGGACTGATCTCTCAAAGATTAGTGATCGTAATTGTAGCGACCAGGGTTAGGCAGCAGCTGACAAGGCAAACAGGATTATGGGGTGTATTAAAAGGGGCATAGATGCACATGATGAGAACATTATTCTCCCATTATACAAGTCACTGGTTAGACCACACATGGAATATTGTGGACAATTTTGGGCACCATAGCACAGGAAAGACATTGTAGAGCTTGAACAACACAAGGCGAGCAACACAAGTACTAAAAGGACTGGGTGGACTAGAATACCCAGAAAGATTAGCAAGATTAGGGTTATTTAGTTTAGAGACAAGATGACTTTGAGGGGACATAATAAATATATCAAAGGTCAATTTAGAGATCTTTCCCATGATCTATTGCCTTCCTCTGGATCAACACAATAGGCTGAACTGGATGGACGTCTTTCTTTTTTCACCCTTACAAACTATGTAATGGTGGTCCTCCTACCTACTGCTCAACCCACTGAGCAAAACTAAAGGTAAGCATATATAACTGATATCTTATGTTAGATACAGAAAGTTGTGATGGGGTCTGTCAGCAACTTTATGTTTAATACACTCTTATCAAAAGTATTGTAGTTGATAGAAAGAGCAGGAAGGATGAGCATGTGAGGGTCATTTTGCAAACCTTTTCTGTGCAGCCCAGTAAGAAACAGTAGTAGTTGATATTTCTCATGTTTTTAAACGATTGAAGAACATTAACTTGCATTCTAAAGAAGTATTTAAGAATTAAAGGGGTCATAACAAATAAAATAGTGCTCCTGAGGCCACATTGAAAAAAAACTATTCTCACCTTCCCCTGATCCATGGTTCCAGGGCTATGTTCTCCGGTCTTCTGTTTACAATCTTCTAATTCTGAATGTGCATGTGACCGCGGCAGCTTCTGATTGGCTGCAGCGATCATGTGCCTCTACGTACATCACCGTTTGGAGCAGTGATGTAAATCAGAGACATGTGATATCCTCGTTTGGAAGCAGAAGATTGCAAACAGAAGACCAGACAGATGGAGTGCTAGAACTGGGGACCTGAGGAAGGTGAGCTTTTTTATTATTTTATTTATAACGTGGACAACCCCTTTAATGGCTCTGATATGTTTAATAGTCCTAGTAAGTCCATTTTTCTAATTGTGAAAATTTTTCTGCAGTTATACTTTAAGTAAGCCAAATACCAAAATCAAAGTATTACTAAAATAGATTTAAAGGATGTGTGCATTATAGAACTTTTGGTCACCAAGGTATGATTTGAGGTTTTACACTGGTTACACTGTCAAACCAGAAATTCCTTTCCTTGAAAATGGAAAATGCGGAATTTTACTGCTTCACAAATGTTGCCATCTAGCCTTGTTAAATGTTCTAGTGTAAAGAAATAAAATGGGGCAATGAACATTTCTGTGATTTTTGTTGTATTGTTTCGTGTGACTGAATAATTTACAAAATTGTAAAATTCAAACCCCAGCCTCCTATGAAATAACCATTCACTTATCTAGTGATTGTTACAGTTTAAAACAAATCTACAGAATCACTTTAGGTTAATGAGGACTTCCAGTGGAAACACTACAGTATGCTACCAATTCATAATGCCTCAGCCTCAGCAAGTTGAGCTGGCACCATCTGTATCTACGGACTTTACCTCGGCAAAACAGAATGGCTATCTTTCATTTTTTCCCTAAATAAACTGAAAATAGAGACCTAATTATAGAGCCAGGGAGGCTGAACTGAACTTGGAGAAGTTGTGTAAATATCATATATATAGCAGTAACTGTAGAGGTTTTTTTTAAAAAAAAAAAAAAAAAAAAAAAAATTAATAAAAAATAAAAAAAAAATAATAATTATATATAATATATTTTTATTATTTATTTAATTAATTATTATTTTTTTATTTTTCATTTTTTATATTATTAATAAAAGTACTGTAAGGTTAAATGAGTCTGGGCTAATGCTAAAATGCATGGGGCACCGTACATGTGTCATCTAAACGTGTACTCACTGCCCCACCTGAATTTTGTACGACCGTACTCTGCTGTGAACTCTGGCCTGTAAACAGTGACCATGATTATGGCCTGACCCTTCTAAAATGCATCTATGGGATAGTGGAACAGCCTCATATTGTTTACCTGGTAAAATCATATGTGTAAGTGGTGATTGCAAATTACCCTGTTGCATTCTGCTGTTTGGCCACAAGATGCCACGGTTTTCATAATTTAATTTATGCATAACAGAGACTAAAACATGTCATGTGACGAAGAGAGATGAAGGAGCAGCAGCCATTTTGGAGAGCAGGTGTGATGAGTGAGGGCTCAGGTAGAGGACAAACGCTGAGCACGGTTCTGCTTAGCGCTCAAGATTCTGTGAGTCCAGGAACTGTGATCAGCATCTGAGAGAGAGAAGAGTTCGACTGGATGCACTGATGCTGTTGGCGAGGAAAGCACTGTGAAGGAATGGACACTCTGCAGGATAGAGGAGAGTCTACCATCTTGGATATCAGACTCCAACAGAAGGGACCCTCATCTCAGAGCAGTGACTGTCCGCACTTTCAATATATACCTGGGTCGAACGCGTGTACACCAACTAACCTAGAACTATTTCCAGGTCTGTAGTTAGCCTACTTAGGACCAGATTTGGTGTCAGGCCATAAGTGTTGTTTCAAGTACGGTTCCTGTTTCAGAGCATGGTAGAGGGCTTGTAAGGTATTAAAAGGTAAAGGGTGTTCAGCCTTTCCGAACCCTGTGGGTAGGTAAATATATTGTGTATCCAGATAACACACTCCCGGCGGCGCGCTGTATAGCACAGGGGCCTTCGTCACATTTTTGTACATATGCTTTTGGGGAATTTGATGAATATACTTTTCCGGCAAGGTCAGTAAACTATACTTTTGATTGAAGGTCAGTAAACTATACTTTTGATTGAACTGGTATTGGAGTCGTTTTCCTCGTTCATGACTTCACTGTTTTCCGGGAAGTCTACCTCAGTACATGGCTAACACATCCAACACCCAAAGCTGGCGCTACTGGAGAATTTGCTAGGGAAAATGACATGGGAGTCCCTGCAGGTAAGAATTAATGGTTGAAGACCAAAAGGTTCTTCAGACTTTGCTTCTCCGTGTAGCCAAATTCATATGTAACAAATATAATCACCGTCGTCTACAGGTGTGCCTCATTACAGGGGGCATAGCTGTAACGATCCTGGAAAGTGGATCGTTACCGCAAGTGGCAGTACAGACCACACCAGAGAGCGGAATCTAAGTGGGTCCCAGTGTTCACCAGAGCCCACCGCAAGGAGGGATGGACTTTCCGCGGCGGAATTCCACCAGGTCGCTACCCCTGATGTGGCTGGCTTGCGGAGATGGCCGAGGTGCAATGCGGTACAGAATCAGTAGACGAGTTCGAAGTCGGAGTCAGGCCAAAAGGTCGGGACAGGCAGCGAAGGTTCAAGGTCAAGGGACAGCAGCGGACGGAACTGGTACAACAAACCAGAGCAAAACAAGCCTTCCTCTCATAAGAGAAGGGCGTTACGAATTCGATAGGGTGGTACAGGAAGTGGATCCCTAAAAAAAGTGAATCTGAGAAAGCCGGCGTGTGCGTGCCCTAAGGAGTGAATTAAGTGAATGCGCCCGAAGGAGGGAGTGCGCCCGCGGCCCGACATGCAGGACTGCTCCCCCCGGGCGCAGAAGAGGACATGAGTGGACGAGTGCGCCCGCAGCCCGGACAAGGGGCTGCGGCGCTACTCATGACGGTACCCCTCCCTTTGGCCCCCTCTTCCTTCTGGCCTGAAGGAATCTCCGAAGCAACCCCGGTCCATGATGTTGTCCTCCGGCTTCCATGATCTCTCCTCGGGCCCGAACCCCTTCCGATAAGGAAATAACGCTTCCCTCTGATCATCTTCATAGCCAATACCTCTCTAACGGAAAAGACATCAGAGGTATCAGCCACAGGAGCAGGAGGTGACACCTTTCAGGAAAATCTGTTCAAGATAACAGGCTTGAGCAGGAATACATGGAAGGAGTTCGGGATCCGCATCGAGGGGGGTAGCCGGAGTTTGTACCCCACCGGGTTGAATTTCTTCAGGACCACAAAAGGGCCGAGGAACCGGGAACCCAGCTTATAACTGGGGATCTTCAAACGAACATATCTGGAGGACAACCAAACTTTATCCCCGGGAGCAAATGATGGAGGAGGTCTCCGGTACCTATCCGCTCGCCGTTTTGTCTGGGCGTAGGCCTGTTGCAAGGCTTGCCGAGTGTTGCTCCAGATGGCCCTGAGGTCACGAACCAAAGAATCCACATCAGGAACATCAGATGCCACAGCTAGGGATGGGGTGGGCGGGGATGAAGACTATAGATTACAAAAAATGGAGAGGCAGAGTCAGAGTCCAGAAAGTTATAAGAAAACTCCACCCAGGGTAACAAGCCAAACCAGTCATCTTACCGAGCCGACACAAAATAGCGCAGGTAGTTCTCCAAGATCTGATTGACTCTTTCCACCTGCCTGTTTGTCTGTGGGTGGTAGGCAGAGGAAACATACTTTACACTGAGAACAGAGGGAACGCCAGAATCTGGACACAAACTGCACCCCACGATATGACACGATGTGCCAAGGAAGGCCATGCAAACTAAAGATGTGCAAGAAGAAGAGAGTCGCAAGATGAGGCGCAGAAGGCAGCCCAGGCAGCGGTACAAAGTGCGCCATCTTAGAGAACCGATCCACGATGACCCAGATGACGATATTACCGGCAGACGGTGGAAGATCTGTAATGAAGTCCATGGCGATATGGGACCATGGGTGGGTGGGAATGGGAAACGGCTGAGGCAACCCTGCCGGCCTGAGGTAGGACGACTTGTTGCGGGTGCATGAGGAGCATGATTCAACAAAGTCCTTGACATCCTTTTCTCGGTCCGGCCACCATTATTAGCGAGCAATAAGCTGCCCAGTTTTCCGAATTCCCGGGTGACCAGCCGCACGAGAGCAATGACCCCAGTTCAGGATTCTCCTCCGGAGTGCAGGACGCACGTTACTCTTGCCAGGAGGAACCTGTCAGAGATCCACCAGGGCTGCTGAAATCAGACGCTCTGGAGGAATAATGTGGCAGGGGGGTGACTTCTCACCCAAGACATCCGCGGCCCGCGACAGGGCATCTGTCTTGATGTTCTTCTCAGCTGGGCGAAAGTGGATCACAAAATCGGACTGTGAGAAGAAAATGGACCAGTGGGCTTGCCGGGGGTAAGGCACTTGGCCGACTGAAGGTACGTCAGGTTCTTGTGATCGGAGTGGTTGGTGATCAGGTGGCGAACTCTCTCTAGCAGATGATGCCACTCTTCCATGGCCAACTTAATGGCCAACATCTCGTGGTCTCCAATAGTGTAGTTTTTTTCGGCAGGGGAGAACATTTTTGAAAAAACCCGCAAGTGATAGTCTTGCCCTTGGGGTCCCGCTGGGAAAGCACCTCCCCTGCTCCCACCGAGGACGCATCGACCTCCAGGAAGAAAGGCTTCTCGATATCCGGGCAAGTAAGAATGGGGGCAGAAGCAAATGCTGCCTTGAGACGGTAGAAGGTGTCTTCGGCCGCCTGTGGCCATTGCCTCAGATTGCCTGTCTTCTTAGTGAGAGCCACCAACAGGGCTACCAGTGTCGAGAAGTATGCGATGAACTGGCGGTAATAATTGGCAAACCCCAGGAACCGTTGGATAGCCCGAAGGCCGACAGGACAAGGCCACTTCAGGACGGCAGACAATTTAATTGGGTCCATTTGGAGTCCCTTGGCTGAAATAATGTATTCAAGAAAGGGCAGACTGGATTGATGAAACTGACACTTCTCCAACTTGGCGTAGAGGCGATTTTCTCGAAGTAGACTAAGGACTTGGCGCACATGGAGACGGTGGGACTTGGCATCAGATGAAAAGACCAAAATATCATCCAGGTACACGACCACGCAAGAATATAAGAGATCACAGAAAATCTCGTTAATGAACCCCTGAAACATGGCAGAGGCCGAAAGGCATAACAAGATATTCAAAATGCCCATCCCTGGTGTTGAGTGCCGTTTTCCATTCGTCGCCTTCCCGGACGCGGACAAGGTTATAGGTGCCATGCAAATCCAACTTGGAGAAAATCCTGGCACCGCGTAAGCGATGAAAGAGTTCAGAGATCAGGGGCAGCGGATAGTGGTTCTTCACCGTAATCTTATTAAGACCGCAGTAGTCTATACAGGGACGTCACGAGCCCCACTTTTTCTCCACGAAGAAGAAGCCTGCTCCAGTCGGGGAAGAGGACTTGTGTATGAAGCCTTTCTTGAGGTTTTCCTGTATATGGTCCGACATGGCCTTGGTTTCTGGCGCTGACAGTGGATAGACCCTGCCCCGTGGAGGGCTCGTGCCGGGCAACAGGTCAATAGGGCAGTCATAGGGGTGATGAGGCGGCAAAGTGCATGCTTTTCAGAGAAGATGTCGGGAAAGTCCTGGTAGTCAGCAGGTTACCCAGGCAGGGATTTCAAGGACGCTGGCGGGGAAGTGGGATGCACCGGGTGAGGCGCCACCAGACAACGAAACCGGCAGTCTTGTCCCTAACGCGTGACTTCGCCCGTTTTCCAGTCCAAAATAGGAGTGTGAAGCTGCAGCCATGGCAATCCCAACAGGACTGCCAACGAGGAGTGGAGCAGCGCATAGAACGAGATCTTTTCACAGTGGAGCGCCCCTACGGGCATCGAGACAGGCTCCGTGCGACATCGGATGGTATCGCAGAGCTTCTCTCCAATCACAGAGGAGATGACCAGGGGCTTCTAGAGGTGAACCACCGGGAGGCGAAGTTTCGATACCAGGGCGGCATCCATGAAATTCCCGGCAGAAAGGGAATCCAGGAAGTCAGGAACTTGGACTCGCGTTCCAGAGCCAGACACGATCTGCATCAGCATGGACAGATGGGTAGAGGGACTACTCACACCTAGGGATGCCTCTCCCACGTGGCCTAGGTGCGTGCGTTTCCCGGACATGGACGAAACGGACAGTCTCGCCGAAGGTGCTCCAGACTGGCGCAATACAGGCACAGGTTTTCTGCACGCCGACGGGACAGCTCCTGCGCAGAAAGGTGGGCACGGTCCACTTGCATAGGCTCCTTGCCAGAGTGCTGCGGGAGAGGCAAAGGAGGCTTCTGGAACACCGGAGCCAAGCGTGGGAACCAACGATGCCGGGCAGGATCACGTTCCTGATGGAGTTCTTCTTGCCTTTTGGTGACGCGCACGTCAATACGCGTGGCCAGATGGATCAACCCAGACAGGGATGCCGGCAGATCCCTCGTGGCCAAAGAATCCTTGATCCTGCAGGAGATGTCTTTCTTAAAGGTAGCACATAGGGCAGCCTCATTCCAGGTTAACTCTGAGGCCAGGGTGTGGAACTGAATAGCATTGTCCCCCACCAAGGAATCCCCTTGTCGCAAGTTCAAGATTGCGGTCTCAGCAGATGATGCCTGAGCAGGTTCCTCAAAGACACAGCGAAACTCCTTGAAGAAGGCCTTCGGGTCGCCCGTCACTGGATCTCCCCTGTCCTAGAGGGGTGTAGCCCACGCCAGAGCCTTTCCAGAGAGCAGACTGAGCACGAACACGGGATCCATGGCCGAATCCAACTGTGACGATCTGGGAAAGTGGATCCACTGGACCGCCGCAAGCGGGGGTACAGACCACACCAGGGAGCGGAATCTAAGTGGGTCCCAGTTTTCACCAGAGCACGCTGCAAGGCGGGATGGACTTGCCGCGGCGGGATTCCATTAAAGAGCGGGTCCACGCGCACTGGCCGGCCAGACAGCCGCGGAGTAGCAGGAGTGCGGCGGGGTAAGTGAATGCGCCTGAGGGAGGGAGTGCGCCCACGGCCCGACATACAGACCGTGGAACCGCTCATCCCGGGCGCAGAAGAGGACTTGGGGGGACGAGTGGCTGCGGGCTGCGGCGCTACTCGTGATAATAGCCCTACCCAACATATAACTATACTTTGAAGATACATTGTCAATTTAAATCCTGAGTAAGCATCGGTATACTCTTATACTTTGGGAGGCATACTGCACTTAAAAGTGGCAAATAGAAAACAAAAAGGAAAATAAGAGACTCAGTAAAGGTATAGATAATGTTTAAAAATATTAAAGGAGTTGTTCAGCATATAGAAATTGTTTTTCATTGGGGCAGGTGGGTGGCATACAGTTGAAATGATGTGGCGGGTCTGACCTGCACATCGACGTACCACTCAGACCTGTCGCGAGGGCTAGTGCTACCCATGGGTGATAGGATATCCCATGAGAGTCTTATAGGTGCTCTCAACTCTGAAACCCACATCGATTTTGGGGATGGGCCCCCCAAAGGGGCCAATTCAGAATGGAGAGCCAGTTGCACTTGTGTATGACTCTCCATTCTGTTCTATGGAAGTTCCAAGTACAGACAAACACAGTAGTCACTAAGAAAATAATAAAAAGATGTTTATTACCCTCTTGTGGAGAGTCTGTATGGACGCATCCATGTGAAGGGATTTTGAAGCTTGTGATCACATTACACAGAAGGTTCTGCATAAATGACACAAATGTATTGCCACTGACTCTTTTACTATTGCTAGTGTGGTGGTTCTGATATTTAATGATAAAAGCTGCAAAACACAATAGATATTTGGAATTCTCTTAAAATTTGATGTTGATATTGAAATTCTTCCATTTCTTTGGCCCTGTATTTTTGTCCATATGGGGCTCTTTTCTCATTTAGATCAATGTTCACATTGACTTTTAAACTTCTTTCCTCTTATGCTGAGCTAGAAAATATGTTAATTTTTCCTAATATTTGTGGCAGATAAAAGAGTTTTAACCAGCAGACGGTGACAATTAGAAGATGAGAATTTAAAAATTTGTCATTCCATTTTAAGGAATAATAGTGCTGAATTAAAAAAAAAAATGAAAATAAGCCAAATCTAATGTTAAAAATTTACTTTTTACTGGCATGTTCATGTTCTTAATTAATTCAATACATACATCTAAGTTAATAATAACTAAATAGAAGTAAAACATAAGACCTAAGAAACGTTGTATTAATGAGAATATGTAATAAGTATGCCCAGGGTTATATTTGCTATTATATATACATATTGTTCAATGACCTTGCAACTGCTCTCATACACCTTCCCCGGGTTCAAAAGCAACATGCGCCTATAAACTACAATAACCGAGCAGCCACTGTGCTACCCCACAAACATGTCTGCCCCTTACCTTCTGTCTCTTTCTTCCTCCACTGTAGATTGTAAGCCCTCGTGGGCAGGGCCCTCTCTTCCTCTGTGCCAGTTGTAAGTCATTCACTGTTATCATTGTACTTGTTTGACATATGCTATGTATGTAACCCCCCACCCTTTGAATGTACAGCGCCCTGGAATCAATGGCACTTTAAAAATAATAATAATAATAATATCTTTATCTTTTATATTCTAGTATGTGAAAACCAGTATAGTGTTAATAAGAAAAATGACCTCTTGAAATGTTGTTTTTAGGATGATGAATGGAAACAATTTAAAGTCTGGACATTTATTGTAGCAATATCATTTCATCTCCTCAAAACTTCATGCCTTGTTCTACTGAGAACTTCTTGCAGATGGAAATACAAGTTTTATGTTGGCCAGATGGAAATTAATTTTATGCCTGGAAATAGTTTTCGTATAAACATCCAACGTTCTACTTGTTTCCTAAGATGTGTCTGGAATTTAATTGCCCAAATGTTGTAGTGAAAATATGTTGAAAGGAGCATGTCGGAATGTAGACTACGAGAACAAATGTTCATGTAGGGGATGATATGTAGTTCTTTTTATCTACCGTACTTAGGTTAACGCAATTGTGGACTTCATGAATCATGCCATTATAACACGGAGCTGTGGTCATACACATTGAATAGCTGTCAGCCAACAGCTTCTCTATTCCTCTTTAAAACACAGCTGATACTCTGTAGTTTATTCTCTTTGCCAAGTGAGAAAGACATGTCGTCAATGACAATTACAGCCAAGCCATTATTTGTTCAATACGAAGCCACTATGTTCTCTAAAGTTAGTTAAAGTAGTCTTCCCATCTGAGACTTTTATGACATATTGACAGGATATGAAATAAATATCTGATAGGTGCGGTTCTCAAAGTTGGAACATGCACCTATCAAATATTTCTGACATATGTCGAAAACAAGGGTCTACTTATCTATGTTGTTACTTGTACAGAATGGAGAGGTGGCAGCACAAGCATGGCTCTCTGTTCATTTCAAGTTTATATTCCATGAATGTCTCCTTTAACTGACATGGCTGCAGGACATCATAGTGATATCATCAATGAGGTACTTGTACAAGCTGATAAGGTGTCTAGAGGCTCCACATAGCCATAGCGTCAAATTATGCAATTAACTCTGTTGCAACTGCCAATATATAGGAAATTCACAACACCTGTTTTATTAATGTGGGCCAATATACCACCATTATAGCAAGTGGATCCAAAACTAATCACTGAACGCCTGTCAGACAAGGACCACCATAAACAAAAAAAATAGAATAATACACCTTTATAGAAAATACCAAACAATTATTTAAAAACTATGCATAAAAAATAGCAATGCTCTGCAAAGAATGTGTACCAGCAACCCACCACTCAATATAAATATAGAACATAAATGCATCCTCAACATAGGAAGGATTCCCCATTTAATAAACATAACAAACAATAAAACAACATATATTATAAAGTAAATAATACCCGACCTGAAGGAATCAATTGCCGCAATGTATCATTATAACAAAAGAGGCAAATGCTGAATAACAATCCTTTTAATCTCAATCTTACAGTATAAAGATAGTACAGATAAAATGGATTTTTTTTGGATATCTTGTTTAACATAGACACTGATGGCTTTGTATATGCAGATCTTTGTAGGAATTCGACATCAACAAAGCCATTGTTACATGTTACCTCATCTCATCCAAGAAGATTAATAGCATTCCAATTGGACAGTTTATGAGAATCAAGAGAATTTGTTCTATGGAAGGTTTCTTTGATTCATTCATAGCAAGACATTTAAGATCATGTAAACCATTACATATACTTCCATTGGCATAATATATTTTTCTATTTGCCTTTGTAGATTAACATACGTTGGTATGACTTCTAGGGCGTTCCCAGGTCATGAAGAAGAACTCATGAACATATACTTGGAATTATAGCTGCTAAAAATGAGAGTGATGTTTCATCTCTGCATCTGATTCCTCGCCATTTCAAGGAATACCATGAGTGTCATGCAAATTTATTGCACTTTCATGGGATTGACCAGGTATTGTTTAATTCTTGAGGTGGTGTTTGGAGGCCTATTCTGACTCGAGGTGAGGTAATTTTCACTCGTGACACTATATCTCCAAAGGGATTGAATGATCAATTAAATTTTGCCCCTTTTGATAGGTGATAACATTATTTTGTATTTAATGGTATTTTTATCCTTTTCCCATTTTTTGTTTGTCCTGATATTTTAATTCTTTGTTTTTAAATGTTTTTATGACTATTTTGATTAATTATTTTCCTTTCTGGTATCATCAACATTGTCACCTTTACATTGGATTGCATGTTCTTGGGTTGATATACAAATGTCAGACCAAAGCATGTTCATCTCTGAGACACAGAACCCATCTCCTTCCTAAACGGTATGATGACTGGACATTCCTATCTTGTTTGTACTTGCGTATAATTGTTTGTACAGGGTGAACGGGGGACCTTCAGATATTAGAATTTACACCCAAGGATGATCCGATTGTGAAGTCCACATTCTCTTCCCTTTTCTTGGCTGATTTCTTTAGACTTTCCCATGATGTTACACACAGAAGCAGTGTGTTTCTGGTGCGATTTAAAATACATTCACAGGTGGGTCTCTAATGAACTCAGATGTTGCCCATAAACCTTCCAAAGACAGAAAGTGAGTTTTAGACCTAAACAGTTTTCATACATGTGGCCCTTAAAGTGAGAGATAGTTCCTAAATACGTGCACTAAAATAAAGTGCAACCGTGCAAAAAGGACTATATGGCCCAAATATAGTCCGTTGTCCAAAGAAATTAAGTAAAAGGTGAAATCGTAGGATGCCCTTTTAGTATAATGAATTACCGGGAAAAAATGCTTTTTTAATTAAAATTGCCCCTGGTGTTATAGTTAAGGGGGAAATAAGGAGTTTTTTTTTTTTGTTTTTAATGAAAAATTGGCCCCATTTTATTCCCATGTGAACTCCAGAAATAGGTTTTTTTTCAGAGTACAATTTTTTTTTTTTTTTTTTTTTTTTTTTTTTTTTTTTTTTTTTTTTTTTTTTTTTTTTTTTTTTTTTTTTTTACGCGTCTCTTTGGCTGAGCCACATTTAGAATGTGTGTAATTTGTTCGATGTGTTGCAATGCCCCCAGAACAACCCGAGAACGCCCCCACATGTTTGGCTCATTAAAAAGTGTCGAACAATGCGCCAAACATCGCACATCGCTCACCTTGGCGTAATTTACTCCAGAAAAGGGTAAAAAACTGGAAGAGTCACAGAAAGGCAAAGAAGTTCGGCAACATTTTTCAACCTCAGAGTCTCCAAGTCTTCCCAAAAGATTCTGTACCAGTGCTCAACTATAAGCTCTGTATAAACAGGCTTTGTAATAGCATTCAGCATCCAATGTGGTCAATCTCTGTGTTTGGCTCAGGACAGACCTGAGCTTATTGAGACCAGGCTGAGGATCCCTTGTCAAAGTCAATCACCTTTATTTCAAGCACGGTTATAGCAGACTCACAAGATTCCACAGTGGCAAGCCCCTGGCACTGGCCCCAAGCTAATTGACAAACTGGCCTGGTTGCAGAGAGTAGACAGGCCTTTTCGTTGCAGGAGTCTCCTGAAGGCACCAGTAGGCTACCAACAATGGACTTTTTCTGCTGCAATACATTAGACATTTCCTCACTGCATTTACACACTCTCTGCTGCACCCTCTTTTTGGCTACTCAAACCATGTCAGCTCCTGGCATCCTTCTAGTCTTTCTTGGACTGACCCCAATCTTCTTCAATCCTAGCTTAGGTAAGGAACTATCCCCTTTCCACTACCTTAGTCCTGTGCTGTCCAGCACAGGCTACACATACATATGTTCTCTCTACCAAGCTATATGGGAGTTTTAGAGATAACCAAAGCAGTGATTCATTGGACTCCTTAAGCCCCAACCATGCGTGGCTCCTATCAGCTAGACAAAATTTCCAAAAGACCACGTCTAAGGGACAGTTGGTGTTATGCTGATGGCCAACCCAACACCCCCATTTGCAAACATTATTTTTGCTGATGATACCAAACTATGTAGTGTAGTGCAATCTATGAAAGATGTTTCAAGCAGACCTGGAGACACTGAGTGTTTGGGCATCCACTTGGCAAATGAGGTTCAATGTAGATAAATGTAAAGTTCTCCATCTCGGTACTAATAATCTGCAGGCATCATACAGTATGTCCTAGAAGTCAAAACACTGGGAGAATTGCTTTTTGAGAAGGATCTAAATTTAGTTGTAGATCATAGATTACATAACAGCACAATGTGAATTAGCTCTCTCTAAGGCCAGTAAGATATTGGCAAGTATCAAAAGAGGCATGGATTCGCAGGACAAGGATGTAATTCTACTGCTATATAAAGCATTGGTGCAACCTCACTTGGAATATACTCCTCAGTTCTGGGCCCCAGTTTATAGAAGAGATGTACAGGCAGTCCCTGGGTTACAAACGGGATAGGGACTGTAGGTTTGTTCTTAAGTTGAATCTGTATGTAAGTCGGAACAGGTGCATTTATTAAATTTAACTCCAGCAAAATTTTTTTTTTTTAGTTTTGGATAGTGCAGGGAACAGCTTTTACATTTGTTTTGCTATTTGTGCCCCTATTTAGAAGATTTCACCTCAATTTCGGTATCTCATGGGCTGCTATGGCATGCTGGCACTTGGTTATTATGGGCCATGCCCCAAAAGTCTCCGTTTGTAACTAGGGGATGGATGTAAGTCGAAACGATGTAAGTCGGGGACTACCTGTAATGTGACAGAGGATGCATATATACTGCTATTACAAGCTACTGACTCGGGACAACTGTGAAATTCATCACTGGTGCCACAGAGAGGCGTCACATGGCTATGACGTGTCACATGGGTGGACACGTAGCCAGGACTACATGTAGACACATCTCCAGGCCAGTTCTAAATAACTTTAAGGTAATGTAGAATGCGCCAGAATGTATGAACCTGTTCTTCTGCAGTTCATAAATACAGGCGCAGTCCAGTTTCAATACGAGAAGTCTGGCTCAGACACCACCTTTAACCTGGTCTGACTGTTCTAACTGTTCTGCGCCTCGGTTTTGCATAAAAGAATCTTAAATGTGTCTACTTCTATGAATGTGGTGTGACACCCCCAGAATGCCCCTAATCTTTAGAGCATTAAAAAGTGTATTTGATGCATTACAATGGCACTCATCACGCCAACTTTTTGAGTGCACCTGTTCATACATTCTTTTTAGCTCAATGTACACCAGAAAACTGGCGCAGCCCAGTTCATACATGTCGCTCTTAGATCTGATGTGTGATAGCTTCTATGTGTTTGGCTGCTTCCACCTTAGTTAAGGCTTTTCCTTTTTAGTCTATTGCACATGTGCTGTACTTTGGTGCATGCATGACAGCTTCTTTAATCCTCAGCAGTTTCCATCTTCATTATGACATGGTTTTTGCATTCAATGCGTGGGTGTTTTGACGCGGTGGCTGTGTGTGTGTTCATGTTAGGTAATTTCCTCTTCCTGTTCTTTTTCTATGGTGTCCTGCATGTCTCTCCATGTGCTATGTGTTAACATTTCTGATTGATTAATTTTTGAAACACTAGGGCTGGTACTATTGGCTTATGCTTATATAAATACTGGGTATTTTATGTTCCAACTTACCCCTGGATGAAGCTCATGTGAAATGTGCATTGGGGCACGTGATTCTATTTTCCCACCCTCTTTTGATGAAATGTGCATTGTGGCCATTGATTTTCTTGGGTTCACATGGCAGTGATAAAATACCGGTCATATTCTGTCTTAAGAATCCGGACGGTATTTTTTAATCTTTTGGATGGTTTTGAGGGAGGTTGTGTCCGTGGTTTGTGGATTCGCCGTCCCCCTCAACCATTCAAATGCACATATTCTGCCCGAAAACCAGGCGTAAGATTGTGCATGTTGAAAGTTTTTTGGAATGCCGGCGGTGTAAGAAAATGTATGGCAGAAAATCCGTCTATTGGGGACTGCTGAACGGATTTTCTATTAAAATCTATGGGGATGGTTGCTGGTCTGTTTTCAGACGAATTTCAAATCAGAAAGTCGTCTGAAAATCCAGTCAAAAACCTTACCCTGTGGACCGACCCTTTTGGTTGAGTATTATTAACTTTATAATACATGTTGTTTATATTGTATGTTATGTTTATGAACCATGCAACCCTTGCTATGATGAGGTTGCCTTTATGTTCTATATTTATATTGAGTGATTGGTTGCTGGTACATATTCTGTGCAGAGCATTGCCATTTTTATGCATCATTTTTAAATAATTGTTTGTATGGTATTTTCAATAAAGGTCTATTATTCTATTTTTATGTTTATGGTGGTCCTTATATAGGGAACTCCTTACATACAGATATACAAAAAAATTTTAGCATTAACCTCTTTAGGACATAGATTATTTTGGCCTTTAGCATGCAGCAACTTCTTTCCAATCCCTTTATTTTTCAAAAAGCCATTTTTTGTGTGGGACAAGGTATTTTTTTTAATGGCACCATTTTGGGAAACATATGATGCATTGAAAAACATTTACAGTTTTTCTTTTTGTGGGGGAGGTGCAAAAAACAATAACATGATTGTTTTTTGTATATTCTTTATTTTCCATATTCAAAACGGTTTTATTTATAAAAAAAATGTGACATCTAATACAAACTTGCAAGAAATACAAAAGATGTATATAATAAAGTAACAGTGATGGAAAGTTTAAAATGCAAATACAATAAAAGATATAACACTACTCTAAAAAGTGCAAAGACATTGGTGTCATCTATCAGTCTAAGCAATAGAATTTGAATCATATCATCATATGGTGAAAAAAAATAGCAACCAAAGGGTACTGTAAGCACTCTTGTACAAAGAAGCTTATATTAAAAGATGACAAACAAGAAAAGAAGACAAGGACACAATGAAAAGAGAACAACCACACACACAGGAAAAAAAACACACACACAAAAAAGGGGGCAAAATGGAGAGGGGCTGGGGGAAAATTCCTGCAAAAGAGAGCAAATCTCGAAACAACTTATTTGATACTTCACTAAAGTTTTTTGTTTATTCTTTTAAAAAGCCATCATTTGTTTTTGTTTTGCCATATTTTAAGAGCAAAAACTTTTCTATTTTCTCTTTGATGGAGCGGTGTCCAGGTTTATTTTTGTTTGTTTTTTAACAGGATTAGTACCATTTTATAGTTCAAATAATTCTCTGATTATTTCTTATCCAATTTTTTTTTTGTTGGATCAAGTCACTATGAATATATGAACGTATTAAAGGGGTTTTATCATTACACGCTGTCACAGACTTGAGCTGTTTCTATCAGTTTCAAATCCAGTGGCGAGTCTCTTCTCTCAGTAGGCAGGTCTCTCCTGCCAGAAGGCGTTTCTCCCCTCACTGAGGAGTTGTGACATAATCATTCTGTGTGTGCAGTGGGCGAGGATGCACAGCTTTGCAGCCCTCCTGCTATGCTTCTGGCTGCAGAGCTGTCATCTCCAGGCGCCACAGGCTCCGTGTACCCAGACCACAGCTAGTCGTGTAAGCAGTCATACATACAGCTTGAACTGATGATACAAATGTGAAAGGCACCCTGCCTCCCCCTTCTCTCCTCTGTTATCAGGCAGGAGGTAGATCAGACTGTATAAGGCTGTGTTCTATGGGGGAGCAGTGTATAGGGCTGTGTTATATGGGGGAGCAGTGTATAAGGCTGTGTTATTTAAGGAGAAAGTGAATCTAGCAGCTAGAAACTCAGTAATTGCCCAGATCCTTTACATCAAGCCATCACATAGAGAGAAGCTGAGACAACCTTCATTGTACACACACACAGCCCTCTCAGGCAGTTTGTTTCACTTTCAATTTCAACAGCTCAGAGGGGAGTAAGCACAGAGTGCAGGCAGCCAATCACAGTGCAGGGGTTGTGTCCCATCTAGGGGGCGTATCCAAACAGGCTGAATGAAATGTCAGTCAGCCAATCACAGAAAAAGGGGCGTGTCTCATCCAGTTGCTGCAGAAATAGCTATAGATGCACAGATCAGCTCAGATCTGCTATACTAAGTGACTTAGGTAATGCAAACCAATTGTAAAAGTGCTTATTTTTACTGTCCCCATCATTAGAGACATAGGGCAACATGTATGAATGGGCTTTTCGCCTGTTTTTTGGCGTAACCTGCGCCTCACCAGCCCGAATCCGCTGTCGGACGCAGGGATGCAATGTTAGGCGCAGCGTTCGCCACTTTCAGCTGCGCCCCGCATGAAGGGGCGAGCAATGGGCTCGGTGTGGGCACGGTGTGGGCGTTTCGGGGCGGGACGCGGCGCACTCGTAAACTCCGAGGCATGTACGATCGCGAGTCGGCAAAGTGCGGCGCATTGCAGCGCTCGTCAGCTCCGACAGTCAGACCTGGTTGATTCTGGTCTAAATGATCCGGCGGAGGCGAAGTGAAGCGAGAACGGAACATGAGAGGAAACATAGAAGAAGATCGCAAGAGAAATCTCGGCTCTCAGCTCCGTGCGGCATGGAGCATGAATCCAAAAAAAATCGCCTTTATAAAGGTGTAAAACATCGTCAGAAAAAGAGCTCAAACCTTAAAAATAAAAAATACATAAATAAAATCACTTTCCAAAAATCTAGAACGGCGCAACATCAAGAATTAGGATCTTGGAAATTGCCGGGAAACACAGTAATTCAAATTCTGTAAGCTATTCTCATTGGTCGGCATAAACTGGCCAATCAGAATGGGAGCGACAGTGAACCATTAAAACCTATGGAGAAATATAGACCAATCAAATTCAAAGGCGGGACAGTTCAAAATACAGTAAAAATGCAGAAAAGAGCTGATTGGTTGAACTAGCGGGGGCTTGGCTATCCCGGCCAATCAGAGCGGGGAGTACTTGTCCCATTGTGGGTTTTTGGGGAGAGTTCGGGGCAATGAAATCTCAGCTCTCAGCGCCGTGCGGCATGGAGTATGATTAAAAAAATTATTTTTATTAGGTGTAAAATATTCTCTGAAAAACAGCTGAAACCTTCTAAAAACTTAAATCAATCAAATCCCTAACAATGCGTTTGTCGCCGAGACCTGTGCTACATCAGGAATTGGGATATAGAGAATTGCTGGGAAATACAGTAATTCAAATTGTTTAAGCGCTTCTCATTGGTCAGCAGAAACCAATCAATCAGAATAGGAGCGACAGTGGCCCATTAGCCAAGGATCAAAAGTATGGGTGTAACAAAAATAAAGAAATAAACATGATTTTTATTGAATTAATTTTTTTTTTTTCTTTACCCCCATATTATTGATAATTTTAATACACATTGGTACAACTTCTGGGTCTTAACATTTGATTTCGGCCATGTACAGTTTATTCCAGATTGCATTAGAAAACCATAAGAGCGTCGCTTACTCTCCCATTGGTCCAAAATAAAGCGCCTCTTTTAAATTAGCCAATCACAAACAGAGGCTCGTTTCTACTTTTTCTTTTCCCCCATAGAACTCTATGAGAAAGTAGCTCGCACTTGTTTGGGTTAGGATAGCCAAGCCCCTGCTAGCTAAAACCAATCAGCTCTTTTCGCCTTTTTAATGTATTTTGAACTGTCCCGCCTTTGATATGATTGGTCAATATTTTTTCCATTTTTATAATGGGTCCCATGCTCCTATTTCTGATTGGTCAATACTCCTCCATAGGTTTGAATGGGCCACTGTCGCTCCTATTCTGATTGGCTGGTTTATGCAGAACTTGAATTACTGTATTTCCCGGCAATTCTCTATATCCCAATTCCTTATGTAGCACAGGTCTCGGCGACAAACGCGTTGTTAGGGATTTGACTGATTTATGCTTATAGAAGGTTTCAGCTCTTTTTCAGATAAATTTTACACTTAATAAAAATATTTTTTTAATTCTATTCCCATGCCGCACGGCGCTGAGAGCCCGAGATTGATTGCGCCGATCTCTCCATAGACTAAAATGGGACAAGTAGCTCGCGCTCTGATTGGCTGGGATAGCCAAGCCCCCCGCTAGTTCAACCAATCAGCTCTTTTCTGCATTTTTACTGTATTTTGAACTGTCCCGCCTTCGATTTTGTTTGGTTCTAACTTCTCCATAGGTTATCATGGGTCCCTGTCGCTCCTATTCTGATTGGCTGGTTTCTGACGACCAATGAGAATAGCTTACAGAATTTGAATTACTGTATTTCCCGGCAATTTTCAATGTCCTAATTCCCGATGTAGCGCCGTTCTGGATTTTTGTAAAGTGATTTTTATTTTTATTTTTTTTGTAGGTTTCAGCTCTTTTTCAAAAGAAAGTTTTAGCCTTTATCAAGGCGATTTTTTGATTCATACTCCATGCCGCACAGACATCTTTAATGATGTCTCGCTGTTTTCCAGCCTGTCTCGAATCGGAATACATGTTAGGCGCAGTCCCTTCTGCGCCTCCGTCCCGCCCTGCGCCTCACACACTGGCGAGGCACGGTGAACTTTTCCCCGCATGTATGAGCGCACCTCCTCGGACGGCGAATCTTATGCACCGCGCTGCACTGTGCCTAAGTCCCCGCACTGCGCCCCACACACTGGCGAGGCGTGGCGGACTTTACATGCTATGTATGAGCGCGCCCCGGCGCCGACATAAATCAGGTGCAAATTTCGCTGGAAAACTGGCGAAAAGGTGCGCCCCGACGTGGCGAGCTTCATACATGTGGCCCATAATCTTTGTAGCAAGAAAACCACTTTAAACTATAGGCAATGATGGCACATCGCTAGGATGACTAGGATATGCCATCATTGTCTGATAGATGCGGGTTCCACCACTGGGACCCGCACCTGTCTCGGTAATGGGCCTCGGGAATTCAGAGTCCAGAATGGAGAGCCAGTCGCACTTGCGCACGTCTTTTCGGCTCTGCTTGAAATTCCCATAGAACAGAATGAATGTACCTTTCAGCTATGATTGAAACTCCCATAGAACAGAATGGAGAGCGACTGCACGAGTGCAGCTAGCTCTCCAGTTGACGATGTGAGCTGTGGCCATCTTTATCACTTGTGGCAACTTAAGTCAAACTAGAGGAGTTGACCAGATAATTCTTAAAATGCCAGCGTACACGTCATGTAGTGTGCTTTGTCAATGTAGTTTATTGACTGCGACTTCATTGACTGTCAGACTTAAAGGGGTTTTCCAGCTCAATATTTTAAAGTAAATTGGTGGTATTACAGCTGTAATAAAATAAAAACAAATTCATGCTTACCTCCCTACTCCTCTCTGTTCCATGCCGATGCTATGGAAGGGTCTTCTGAATGATAATGTTGGGAAATGACATATAACAGCTTTAGCTGATAATCGGTGATGCTCCAACTGGAAGTAAAGAGAAGACTGGGTCAGAGCACTGGTAGCGGTAGTGCTGGAGTGGAGGGAAATGTGGACATTGGTATAACTTTTTAAATTTTTTTGCAACAGCAGCACCAGCAATTTATTTGCAAATATTGGGCTGTAAAAAACCCTTTAAAGCGACTGTCTAGTCGTAAACACAAAATAGATGTCTATTGTAGGTGTTTTATTATATGCAAATAATAGCACCACAAACAACTTAATATTTAATATTCCCAGTAGAATACTACCCAGTGCCAGTAAAATAATGCATAATGCTGTTTAACACTGCTAAAATAACAGTGTTTTTGAGCATCCACATCATATCAGCCAAAGGTAACCAGCACAGTGCTAATCAAGGCTGGGCAGGAGTGTCACATGGCAGTATTTTCCCAGGCATGTCCCATACAGGAGATTGCAGGTGCACCACCAAGTTCTTGGCCCCAGGCAGCGACAGTCTACTCATCTGCATATGAGTCCTCAGGACGCGCATATAGTTCAAAGCTATGATGGAGGCTTAAGACCTACATGAGTAAACAACGCAGGCAGTGCTATGTAGTGACATTGCTATGCCGTTTGCGCCAGGACTAGAATCCAAGCACAGACAGTGTGATGATGTTAAACCGCCTGATAGACACAAGAAAGAGTTAGGTGTTAGGGAAATGGGGGAGGTGATTTTTTTTTTCTTTTTTTTTATGGTGGCCTATATACCTACCTACTGGGAACACCTATATATTTACCTACCCACTGGCGGGCCTCTAGATCTTCATCCCTACTGGGGTGGTGAGGCTACATACCTACCTATCTACTGATGGAGCCTACTACCTATCTATTGTGGGGTCCTATATATCTACCTACCCAATAGGGGGGCTATAGTAAATCACAAAAGTGATTGCACCTCTCACATGTTTGTAAATATTGTATTATATTTTTTCATGGGATAACACTGAAGATATGACACTTTGATATAATGTAAAATAATCAGTGTACAGCTTGTATAACAGAAAAAATTGGTGTGCCTTTAAAACAACTCACACAGCCATCAATGTCTAAATTGCTGACAACAAAAGTGAGTACACCCCTAAGTTAAAATGTACAAATTTTGCCAAAAGTGTCAATATTTTGTCTGGCCAATATTATTTTCCAGAACTGCCTTAACTCTATTGGTCATGGATTTCAGTAAAGCTTTACAGGTTGCAAACCACTGGAATCCTCTTCTACTCCTCCATGACAACATCATGGAGCTTGTTGATGTTAGAGACCTTGCTCTCCCACACCTTCCATTTGAGGATGTCCCTTGCTGTCAGGGCTAGGCGTCGCTCAGCCTGCAGGGAGCAACAGTCTGCAGCAGCTCATTTACGACCCCACCCAGGTAGAGAGTTTGGTGGAAGCTCTGTGAGTGACAGAGGCCCAGCCAGTCTGGACAGGGGGTGTGTCGCACCAGCCAATGGGAGGACCCATTTGTTTGACCTTTCTTCCTCCTGACGGCCCCAGCACTCTAGCAGTGCAAGGACTGTCGCCCAGTTGGCATCTGCCGCCTAGGGCAGCACCTCAAGTAGGCAGGGACAGTGGGCTGGGTTCCAGTCAGGGCTCACTGTACCTCCCTTGACGTGACATTATCACAGGTCAAAACCGTCACTGCTCTCCACTCGTTATGAACCCCATGACAGCTCTGGTAGAGCAGATGCAGAGGCTTACCCAGCTACTTCAGGATCTGGCGCTTAGGGTAGAACAGCAGGAGACTTTTCCAAGTCCAAGTGTCCCTGCACTACCCTCCCCTCTGGTGGAACCCTCTATTCAGTTGCCGGATAGATTCACAGGCAACAGAAGGGCCTTTTTGACATTTAGGGAAGGATGTCGCCTGTATTTTAGGCTCCGCCCACGTACCGCGGGCAATGAGGAACAGAGGGAATTGTTATGTCTCTTCTTCAGGGTCCCCTGATTTGCCAGAACTTTCTTCTGTGGACAGGTTTTTTGTCTCCTTGGGCATACTTTTTGAAGACCCTGATAGGGAAGCTGTGGCTGAGGCTCAGCTGACCACTTTGAGGCAGGGTAAAAGGAATTGGAGGACTATTGCTCCGAATTTCGTCGTTGGTGCGTTCCGTTGGAACGACTCAGCTCTTAGATGTCAGTTTAGATTAGGGTGAGCCGACCATGTGAAGGATATGTTGGTGGCTTACCCTACCCCTGGTTCCTTAGATGAGGCTATGGCACTAGCCGTTCGTCTTGACAGACGTTTTAGGGAGTGGTCCACTCCATGGTCCCTTCTACACCCGCTGTTTCTGCTCTAAACCCAGAGGAGCCCATGCAAGTGGGAGCTTCTTCCGCTACGTCTGCCAGCGTCTGGAGGACTTCTCGAAGTATTGCGCTTTTACTGTGGCAAAGATGGACACGGTATCTGAGAGTGCTCCAAAAGGAAGACCAGGCCGGAAAAATTCTAGCGCCTAGGTGATTTGCAGGAAGGTCCCTAGGCGAACAGGTATTTCCTATTATATCCAATAAGTTGCTGCTCCCAGTTAAGATCTCATATGTGTCTCTGTCTGGTACTGGGAGTGCTTTTGTGGATTCTGGGTCAGCTTCCAATTTTGTAGACGCGTCCTTCGACAAACGTCTGGGCCTACCTTGGAGACCTCTATCTGATTCCCTACGGGTGGTGGCTATTGACTCCACTCCGCTGGCTAGGGGCACAATCCAACATTGGAGCTCGAGATGTTGGTAGGATCCATACATACTGAAAAGTGTATCTTATTTATCATGGAGGAGCTGCCTGCTGATGTGGTTTTGGGGCTGCCCTGGCTTCAGAGACACAACCCGGTGTTTGACTGGAATTCAGGAGAATTAATTGGCTCAGTGTAGAAAAAGTCAAAGCCAAGTTAAATAAACTGAATGTGAACAAGGCTCCAGGCCCTGATGGCATTCACCCAAGAGTTCTGAAAGAGCTCAGCTCGGTTGTCTCTGTCCCCGCTGTACATGATATTTAGAGTTTCCCTTTGGTGGACTGGTATGGGTACCAGGAGACTGGCGCAAGGCAAATGTAGTTCCCATCTTCAAAAAAAGGTTCCAAGTCTTGCCCAGGTAATTATAGACCATAAGTTTAACATCTGTTGTGGAAAAAATGTTTGAGGGGCTCATAAGGGACTATATATAGGAGTATGTTGACAAACACAATATTATTAGTGATTGCCAGCATGGATTTACTAAGGACAGAAACTGTCAGAACCAATCTGATTTTGTTTTTAAGAGGAGGTGAGTAGAAGTCTGGATAGCGGGCAGCTGTGGATATTGTGTTTTTTTTTGGGACTTTGCAAAGGCATTTGACACTGTACCGCATAAGATTTTGTTGGGTAAATTAGAACCCTTTTGGTTAGAGATAACAGTGTGTAATTGGATTAAAAACTGGCTGCTGGATCGTACTAAAGAGAGTGGTGGTAAATAACTCCTACTCTGAGTGGCCCTCCGGTTGTGAGTGGAGTCCCGCAGGGCTCAGTTTTAGGTCCCTCTCTTTTTTAATGTATTTTATTAACGATATAGGGGAAAGGGGATGGGATAGCACGGTTTCGATTTTTGCAGATGACACCAAGCTATGCTGCAGGGTAGTGCAATCTATGGAAAGATGCTCATAAATTGCAAGCAGACCTGGACACACTGAGTGCTTGGGGATCCACTTGGGCAAATTTGGGGGTTTAATGTGGATAAAATGTAAGGTTCTGCACTGCATATGACCCATGACCTCTGGTAGAGCAATGAGAGCTTACCTTACAGGATCATATGTCCTAGGGGAGAAAAACTTTGGGGAATTGCTTATTGAGAAAGAATCTGGGCGTTCTTGTAGATCATAGAACTACAGAACAGCATGCAATGTCAATCAGCTGCCACTAGGGCAAGTAAGATATTGGCTGTATTAAAAGAGGCATGGACTCACGGGACAAGGATGTAATTCTACCATGTACAAAGCATTGGTGGCGTCTCACTTGAATATGCTGTCCCGTTCTGGGCCCCAGTTTATAGAAGAGATGTAATGGAGCTAGAGAGGAGTACAAAGACGAGCAACCAAACTTATAAGGGGAAAAGGAGCATCTTAGTTTTGAGGAGAGGTTAATAGAATTTAACTTATTTAGTCTTGAGAAAAAACGGCTTCGGGGGACATTAAAATATAAATGGTCCCTACAAAAAAATTATTTCAAGCAAGCCCCTCAAAAGACAAGGGACATTCCCTTCGACTAGAGAAAAAAGGATCAATCTCCAGAGGAAAAAAGCGTTCTTCACTGTAATAACTGTGAATCTGTGGGAAAAGCCTGCCTGAGGAGCTGGTCACAGCAGGAACTGTAGAGAGTTTCAAAAAAGGCTTAGATAACCATTTTGGAACTAAAGAATATTAATGTGTATGTAGCTATGTAAAAATTTTTTTGGATCTGGCTGGTGGGGCTCGGGGGTCGAGATACAGTCTCCGCTGGAGCAGATTGGGTTCTTGCCTTGTGAATTCCCGGGGATTAACCAGTGGTGAGGCTGGGCTTAATGTCCTTGTCTCTCTCTCATATCCCCCCACATTTTCCCCCCCTTGGTTGAACTTTGGGGGGACCCCGTGTCTTCTTTCAACCGTACTAACTATGTAACTATGTAACTATATACTACCCCCCTCATAGATCTTACGACTGTGCCATTGACCTATTGCCCGGAGTGAGGTTTCCTAAGGAGAGGATATATAATCTGTCAGGTCCAGAGAGACTAGCCATGAAGCAATATATTGAAGAAAGTCTTCAGAAGGGTCTATCCGGGCCCTTTGGGTCCCCCATGGGTGGGAGGGTTTTTCTTTGTAGGAAAAAAGGATGGAGGCCTCTGTCCATGCATAGATTACCATGAATTTAATAAAATAATGGTAAAAAACCAATACCCCTTACCCTTGATCCCTGATCTGTTCAATCAAATCCAGGCAGCGAAGTGGTTTTCCAAGTTGGACCTTAGAGGGGCATATAACCTCATCCGTATCCGAGAAGGGGATGAGTGGAAAACCGTGTTTAACACTCCGGAGGGTCAGTTTGAGTATCTGGTGATGCCGTTCGGGTTGTGTAATGCTCCCACTTTTTCCAGAAAACCTGGTTAATGATGTTTTCTGGGAACTCATTGGTTGTTGTATGGTTGTTTACCTGGATAACATTTGAATCTATTCGGAAGATTGTTCGTCTCACGTTAAACACGTACGACAGGTATTTCAAATTCTGAAGGAAAAATAGTTTGTTTGTTAAGCTTGAAAAATGTGTTTTTGGAGTGCAGGAAGTACCTTTTCTTGAGTATATCCAGACTCCTAACTCATTTCGTATGGACTCCTGTAAAATTCAAGCTTTTCTCGATTGGGTCCACCCTTCATCCCTGAAGGCCATACAGCGATTCCTAGGGTTTGCTAATTACTATAGTAAATTTATTCGTAACTTTTCTGTCTTAGTTCGGCCGTTGACTGACATGACTAAGAAGGGGGGAAGTTCAGTAATTTGCAACCTGAGGCCATAGAGGCATTTGAGAAACTTAAGCAGTGTTTTGTATCAGCTCCTGTGTTGATTCAAGCAGACCATAGCAAACCCTTTGTCGTTGAAATTGATGCTTCCGAGTATGGTGCGGGGGCGGTCTTGTCTCAGGGGTCCGCTACTATGACTAACCTTCGCCCTTGTGCCTTCTTTTCACGTAAATTTTCCTCAACTGAAAGGAATTATGATGTTGGAACCGGGAATTGTTGGCTATTAAGTGGGCCTTCGAGGAATGGCGCCACTTCCTCGAAGGTGGCCAACCTCAAGTCACGGTCCTTACTGATTGGGAGGAAAACCCACACAAAATATGACAGTTCCCTCTCCATCTTCATCTAGCCAGATCTCACAGGTGGCCCCCAGACCCCCAGGAAAGCTCAATTTACACGTTAATCAGCACAGCCAAGACCCATTGTAAATACTCTCCATAGGAAGCTCGCACAGCAGGAGATGTGGACACCTCAAAAGAACCCTCATTTCCATTGATTAGCACTGAACACATGTGCCCTCTCCAACCCCCAAGCTTCAAAGATTTCAATTAATCCAACCTAGCCGCCACGTCTCCAATATTTCATATAGATTCATAGCCGATCCGTTCATAACTGGTCCATGGCGAGTTCATATCTTAAAATATGGAACTCCCCGCACACATAGCCACCACTCCCGGGTTTCTGGGGCGCATGGGGACCGAGAAATCCAGAACTGGACCTAGGGAGTCCATAGGATAGGCGTGTCTGATACCCGGTTCTGTGCCAATGCCCTGCCGCGTTATGGTCCAATTTTGTGTGTCTGTTAGAAACTGCATGGCCAGTATGGGAGAAGTTCATAGACCGTCCCAGGTGTGTGTGGGGGCGTGTTGGGGGCTGCCACGTGGGCTGTCCCCTCACAGATATAAGCAGGGGCCCGGGTGTGCTCAACCGTTGATCCATGGAAGGAGGTACCTAAGAGCATTTCCAGTAGCATCCACCCGCAGAAACCAGGCCACATAAGCCCCCATGTGCGCCGAGCCCCAAGCACCAAAGGTAACTGGACACATTTTACTGCCTTTGTCTGTAACCCTTACTTATATTTGCACCTCTGACTCTTACCTGTATATTATTATCCTTTTGGATATATTTGTCTAGTCTGCCCTCCAAGGCTAATTAAATCCATAAACTTTAATCTGAGTTAGTCTGTCTTGATCATCGGCCTCACACGCCTAGTACTCGGTCTATAATATATAGCTACCCCAAGGCTGGTTTCGGCCTTGTTATAAGTCGGTAACGGACCGGTCTTATAACTAAACTGGAAACTGGTGGCAGCCGTTCAGGATTCTGGACTAGGAAAGTGTTCTCTGGTCCTCCCTGGTTCTCCCTGTGTCCGTGTGGACAGGGGTTAACAGTGGAACAGTATCTGGCTGACCTTGTGAACCCCTAGGGGGCAGCGCAACGTCACGATACACCCCAAGTCAGGCCGTCAACCCTTGAGGCGGGGCGGGCTTTTTCCTGAAACTGATCATAACAATCTTACCTTTGTAGAGAGTGCTAAAAGGTTGAATCCACGTCAGGCACGTTGGGCATTATTTTTTACGCGCTTCAACTTTGTTGTTACTTACAGACCAGATTCTAAGAATGTTAAGATTCTAGAATGCTTCTGTGCCAGCCACGCATCCCAGGAGGAACGGTACCTATATTGCCCAAGGAGACTGTTGTCTCAGCTATTTCCCCTGATTTAGCCACTGAGATTAAGACCCATCAGGAGATGAGACCTGCCAATTGTCTTGTTTCGAAGGTCTTTGTTCCCACTCAGTTCTGGCTACGATTACTAAAAGAATTTCATGATTCTGTGTTATCTGGGCATCCTGGAGTGTCTGGCACAAAAAAGCTGATTTCTCGTATTTACTAGTGACGTTTGTTGTCTCGTGATGTTGAGGCCTATGTGGCATCTTGTGAAGTCTGCGCTCGGGCAAAGGTTCCCAGAACTCGTCCTCCTGGTGAACTTTGCCCTCTACCTGTACCTGATCATCCGTGGACCCACATCTCCATGGATTTCATGACTGACCTTCCTACCTCAGAGGGTAAGTCAGTTATTTGGGTGGTAGTGTATCGTTTCAGTAAGATGTGCCATCTGGGTCCGTTAAGGGGGTTACCGTCATCCAAAAAACTTGCTGAACTTTTTATTAAACATATTGTCAAACTGCATGGTTTACCGGAAAATATTGTTTCTGACAGAGGGGTTCAGTTTGTTTCTTGGTTTTGGAGAGCCCTTTGCAAGGCTCTGGTTATCACCCTGTCCTTCTTCTCTGCTTTGCACCCAGAGACTAATGGGCAAACTGAGAGGGTAAACCGAATGGTAACACATAGGAGATAGTAGCTAGTCTGGTACCTCACCATTTTATTGCAACTATGGTTTTCACCCAAGACATGCTTCATTTTCCAGTGCTACTTCTGATCACAGTGGGGTGGATGCTATCATTAAAGATCTGTGCACAGTCTGGGCCCAAGTTCAGAAGAACTTGGTTAATACCCAGAGCATCCAGAAGAGAAATTGTGACAGACGGCGTCTTTGTTCCAGAGGGTTTGCGGTTGGAGATAAAGTATGGTTATCCACCCGAAATCTGCGATTAAAGGTTCCCTCTGGTAACCTCGCGCCGCAATTTGTAGGTCCATATGTGTTTCTTGAGGTGGTCAATCTGGCGGCATATCGTCTGAAATTGCCCTCCTGTCTCCAGATACACAACGTGTTTCATCGCTCACTCCTTAAGAAGTACATTCAGCCTGTGACTCCGCCCTCTAGACCTCCTCCTCCAGTTTGTATAGAGGGGGTTAGAATATGAAGTCACCCGAATCTTGGACTCCAGGAGGGTTCAAGGGTCACTGCAGTACCTAGTCCATTGGAAGGGTTATGGGCCTTAGGAAAGATCATGGGTTCCGGCTAAATCCATCCATGCCGATCACCTGGTGAGGGAATTCCATGAGTCCCATTTTGACAAACCCAGAGCAGGGAAGGGTCCAGTGGCCCCTCCTAAAGGGGGGCGGGGGTACTGTCAGTGCTAGGCGGCGCTCAGCCTGCAGGGAGCAACAGTCTGCAGCAGCTGATTTGTGACCCCACCTAGATAGACAGTCTGCTGGCAGTTCTGTGAGTGACAGAGGCCCAGCCACTCTGGACAGGGGGCATGTCACACCAGCCAATGGGAGGACCCAGAGGCCACACCAATCAGCTACAGGGGCGGTGTCCAGGAATTACATTTAAACTCCCGGCAGGCTGAGTGCTGCGCCTGTGATATTTCCTGGCTGCCTTCATTACCTGTGCATATAGTTGTTTGCTTATCCATGTACCAGACCTCTGCTTGTTTTCCTGACCCTGTCTTGCGCTCCGATTTTGTAACTCGCTCCCATTCGTGTTTGACCTCAGGTTGTTAACGTTTTCTCTCTGGTTCTGATTTGTGGTTTGGCGTTCCTGATTTGTTATTGACCAGGACTGTTTGACCTTTCTTACTCCTGACGGCCACAGCACTCTAACAGCGCAGGGACTGTCGTCCAGTTGGCGTCTGCCGCATAGGGCAGCACTTCAGGTAGGCAGGGACAGTGGGCTGGGTTCCAGTCAGGGCTCACTGTACCTCCCTTGACGTGACATTTACCCTAATTTTCCACCCTTTCCCTCATTTTCTTTAGCAAGGTATTGGTCGTCCTGCAGGTGTGTTTGGGATCGTTGCCATGTTTGAATACTACTCTGCAGACTAGTTTCCAAAGGGAAAGGATCATGCTCTGCTTCAGTATGCCACAGTACATGTTGGCAATTCATGGTTCCCTCAATGAACTGTAGCTCCCTATCTCAACCAAATAAGTTTATTTTGGTCTCATCAGACCACAGGTCATGGTTCCAGTAAGCCATGTTCTTAGTTTGCTTGTCTTCAGCAAACTGTTTGTGGGCTTTCTTGTGCATTATCTTTAGGAGGGGCTTCTTTGGGAGATGACAACCACGCAGATCAACTTGATATAGTGTGCAGGATATGGTCTTAGCACTTACAGGGTGAACCCCCACCCCTGACAATGCTGACAGCACTCATGCGTCTATTTTGAAAAGACAATCTCTGCACCGGACTGTAGAGAGCTTTATGGTGAGAGTGATCATGCTGTATTCTGTACTGGATGGGCAACCAGTGCAGCGAGTGACACAGGGTAGAGTGATCAGTATAGCAGCTGGAAAGAAAGATGAGCCTGGCTGCTCAAAGAATAAGAGCAACAATGAGGGTTTGAGTTGTTTCCATAGTGAGAAAAGGATGGATTCTGGAGATGTTCTTGAGGTGCAGGTGACAGGAGCGGGTAAGGGATTATATATAGGGGGTAAAAGACAGACCAGAATCTGGTATAACCCGAAGTCAGTGGGCCTGCTGCCTAGGAGTTATGGTGCCACACTTTGAGACAGATATAGCAGATGGGGTTGGTTAGTAAAGGGCGGAATGACAAGAAATTCAGTTTTAGTGAGGCTTGGTTTCAAGTGGAGAGAGGACATTATGTCCAAGACAGTGGGCAGACAGTCACTGGTGTTTTGTAGCAGGGCAGGAGTGATTTCTCGGGAGGAGGTGTATAATTGGGTGTCATCAGCGTAGAGATGGTACTGAAAGCCAATTCTGCTGATGGTTTGTCCAATGGGGGCTGTGTAGAGTGAAAAGAGGAGAAGACCTAGAACAGATCCCTCAGGAACGCCAACAACAAGAGGAAGAGGAGAGGAAGTAGAACCGGAAAATGAGACACTGATTAAATGATCATAGAGGTAGGAAGAGAACCAAGAGAGTGCAGTGTCCTGGATGCCAATGAGCGTTCTGAGGAGAAGATGGTGATCCATGGTGTCAAATGCTGCAGAGAGATCCAGGAGAAGCAACAGAGTAGTTGCCCTGTGATTTAGTAGTGTGGAGGTCATTAGAGACTTTAGCTAGAAGAGAGTTAGAAGAGAGATAGTGGGTTAGAAGAGAGTAGATCAATCATTATAGGAGTTTAGAGATAGGGAAGGTTAGAGACTGGTCGGTAATTATCAGCGCAGGATGGGACCAGAGTGGGCTTTTTCAGTAAAGGGGTTAAAACAGCGTGAACATGCACATCCAGTACCTGCATGCAAGTGCACACTCTGTTCTTACTAGAGAAAAGCAGCAATACAGGCCGCAGGATGGAAGGGGCTTCAGAATAAGACAGATGTAGTTTATGAACAATAATTTCAACTTTTCCCATGTAAGAGCACAAAAGCCGGGACATGAGCACAACCCTTGGTTGTGATGTAGAAGGCTGCCACCTACTGGTCATGCCTCCAATTTCTTCATGTACAGTACAGTAAAACAAGTCCATGTGAATTCTGCTTCCACCCAGCACCTGCTCAGGAAGTCAGTGTTCAGGACAATACAGTAGTGGCTTGTATGATACATTCAACCAGTAAAGTGCTTCTCCACACCCAATCCTCAAATCTTATTATAATAGGCCCCTGCCCACATGTGACAACCTTAAGAAATGCAGGCTTCTAAGTCTCCATCAGTTAAAGGGGTTGTCTCACTACATTGATTCATTTTACCTCAGTTCTGTTTTCTTGGTTTCATTTTTAATTCAGGAGTGTGTTTACTGGCTTCTACTAGGCTGCAGTAGAAGCCAGGTCTGTAGCTATAGCAACCAGTGCTGATAGCCTATCATGAGAGATTGAACAGGTCTGTAGTGATAGCAACCCGAGGAGCTGATGCAGCCCATACAAGAGGGGATATCTAGGAATAGGTAGGACACTGTTAATGGACACATATTACAAAGTGACTTGTTTTTGCAAGATCTCTAACATAAAAAGCAATCCTTGTAGTGAGACAACCCCTTTAACGCTTTGTAAAACAGTAGCAAAGATAAAACAACAAAAAAGTGCCATGTAATGTGTGTGGAGGATTAAGCTCAGTGGGAGTCATGGGAAGTGCAGACACAGGGTTTAGGTGCAAACATAACCAAAAGTTTATTGTCACTTGGACTCAAAAACAACAAAACCAAATCCACAAAATAGTCCTTTCTTCAGGAATAACAGAAAAGATAAGCAATGGAACAGCCTCAACAGGTCAGTGGTACAGATTTCATCCAGCAACCAGTGGACAGCTTGACACATACCCACCTCACTAAAGCCTACAGATTATTCAGACAGTTGCACCCTGAGCTGTGTCAGCTGCCTTTTGTACGCCTGGTAAGGCCCGGACTGGAGTATGTGAGCGACCTTTCCCACCTGGCTCTCCGGGCGCTACATGAAAAACCCGGACCCGAACTACCATAAAAATAAAGCGGCTCAGCAACATAATTGCTGGCAACAGACTAGAGGGTTTTTTCATATCACCGAGGCCAGCCACCTGGTGATACATACCTTCCATCAACCACTTTACCCATTGGTCTCTTACATGTGTTACACCACATGCATCTTTTTTGACAGTATACAATGTTAAATGGGTTTTCCAAGACTTTTAAAGATCTCCTTATCTCCTCCCACTGTGCTAAAAATAGAAAAAATAACCCATACTTACCTCTCCCATCACTATCTTCAAGCGTTGCCAGAGCTCCAGTGTTTCTCCCTCTCCCATCCGATCCCTCACTGATGTTACGTTCATTGATCACACGATGCTTCAGCCAATCACTGACCTTTGTGGTCACATGTTGTGCATGTCTACAGGCCAGAGATTGGTTGCAGCAACATGTGATTCATGAACGTGATTTCATTAGTGCGGGACTGGCGTGGAACACTGAAGCTCTGGCAGTGCCGGACCGGGGGTGATGGGAGAGGTAAGTATGGGTATATTTTCTATTTTTGCACAGTGGGAGGTGCTGGGAAAGTCTAGGAAACCCCCTTTAAAATACATCATGTTGAACCTTATCTGTCCAAAATCAAAGATAAGATATTGGGATTGTTCTAGACATTAGCAGAATCTTTCAACAGCAGAAATTTAGTGTAAGTTATCCAGGTATGGAGTGTGTGACCACACTAGTGGTCTTGTGAATAGTTTTTACAGTATATGTAAGTGTCATTAAAATATTTATGTGTGCCTTATGAGACACTGTCTGGATTGGTTACGGGATACTGAATTTTACTCTAACACCCATCTTGAGGCAAAGTTCTCGGCCCCTTGGTCCCTGGCAGCGTTGCTGCATACTAAATTCGCTAAAATTCCACAGCATATCAGGGGCAATATAATATTCAGAGACACGATAGCAGCATGGAAGTCAACCAGAAAGATGCTGAAGCTCCCATGGGCGATAAGTAAACACATGCCATTAAGGGGGCATCCCGAATTTCCCCAAGGATTAGAGAATGAGCATTACAAGAACTGGGCGGAGAAGGGGGCCCTTAGAGTACTGCACTTCTTTGAACCAATCACAGGGAAACTCCTTAACTTTCAAAAGTTCAGGTCCCTCTACGGTATTCCGGCCACACACTTCTTGACATATGGTCAGGCGAGGGGGTTTCTGAAATCTAGGGTACAGCGTGTGGCGGGGATGCTTTGTGAGGACTCCTTTGATGCGTTCACAACAAATTCAGGGGGGAAACACCCGTTATCAGTGATATACAAAATTATTCTGGAGCCCATGAATACAGCCACTACTGAAACACTATTCAAATATTGGGGGAAAGAGCTCAACATCGCAGACATACGAAAAGTGGTCCTGGAAGGATGGAATGGAATTAGTAAATTGATAGTTTGCGAAAAATGGAAAGAAACGCAATTCCGCCTTATGCACAGGGCGATATATGGCTTTAATATACCCCCTAACCCTTTGGCCCCCGACAGACTGCTAGCCTGCCCCAAATGCTCGATTTAGGGAACTGTCCTGATACACAGAATGTGGCATTGCTCAGCTACGCGGGACCTCTGGCGACGTGTTCTGGAGCTGCTACGTAAAATAGACGGAATAGATCTAGACCTCAAACCAGAGGCTTTATTGTTCTATTGCTTACCATCCCTGGGGGTAAAGTCTTCTCTTGTTCATGTGTTTTTACTGGGGGCTAAAAGATGTATCTTGGAGAAGTGGCTGGATGGTACCATGGCTTCCCCTGACATGGTGATTAACCATGTCAAGAAATATATGCTCATGGAAAAAACAATAGCTGAGCGACTGAAGGACTCAAAGTCTGACAGATTCTTCGCAAAATGGCAACCTTTTATGACAGAATTCCTGTCTGACGGGGAGATTTTCCAAATGATGGAACCCTTTGTATTATCAAATTGGTACTTGAATGCAGATCTGGCAGGCACATTAGGAAGACGTAAAGTTAATCCAAGACCCACCCCCTGAACAGGAGAATACTACCTGCCACCATAGGGATGGAGATGAAGTCACAAAAGGTAGAGGTGGGCGCCGCAGACGCGGGGATAGGAGCGCCTCTGGAGGTCCTCTTCCCATGGCCTTGCGGGCTCCGGCTTCAGGGTTTCCCCGAGTAGTACCCCTTCGGTTCCGAAAGCGGTTCTTGTCCGCTAGGTACAGTGACAGTAATGGCCGGGCATCCTGGTCGGGCGGCGCCAACACCCTCTTGGTTTTTGTTTTATGACCGCACAATTTTTGTAGTTCATTATATAGTTTGGTTAAAAAAAAAGATGACATCGGACATATGGAACCTATACAGTGAAAAACAGCGATTGATGAAAGTACAGGGCTGTGACACTCTGGGAGATGCTTGGAAATGGGCATGGGGGGGTGTGTGAGGGCCTCCACGAGCTATACACTGATCTAATCTCATACCCTTGAGCTTACACGTCTTGTGGAGGATTATGATAGGCTACCTTGAGAGGGAGGAGGGCTGAGGGAGGTTGCCCGGGTTAGGGGCGGCTGCCGAAGTATTCAAAGTAATATGGCATAAGAAAATATTGATAACTCCACCTCTGTCTCCAGTACATGGAAGACGGAATGGTAACGGGATTGCTAAAGTTAAGAGAGGATTGCTACAAGACTATAACATGTGGGGATTGGAGGCCCTTGTCTCTTGCGTATTCCTGAACCCTGTGTTCTAACAAGACAGGATAACGGAGAGCGGTGAAGGGGCAATTCCAGGCATCTCGCAGAGTAGCGGGAACTTTGGGCTGGTGCCTGCTGTTGTTGTTATCCCCTAGACAATGGTATCATGCAGTGCATGTGAAGCAGGGGATTGGGAATGTATTAAACGAAGAGATTTACTTTGTTAATACTCAAGCATAAGGCTTCTGTTACATTACATAGGGTAATTATTCATAGAAACCATCCCTATGTCACAGTGCAAGGGTGTATATGCAGTCGATGTAAAGGAGATGTCATCAAACAAGTGTTTATAAAAGCTGTTTTTGTAATCTTTGTAATTTTATGGTTGTGGAAAATCAATAAAAATGTATTTAAAAAAAAAATATTTATGTGTAATATATGTTTAATGTATGTTACTAATGATGATGACTTTTATTATCGTTCTGGTGCTTTAAGTATCATTAGCACTTGTAGTCTGGAGCCAATCAGGGACATACCGTGAGATCCTCATGCAGTTTTGGTGCAGTTTTAACTGCGCTCCAATTAAACTGCCTTTATTACCAGCAAGCTTCTTCACTTATCTAACCTGTTTGGAAAGTGAGTAATCAATTAGGGTTTTTGGAATCCACAAGACTTCAAACACAGTAATTGATTACTTACTTGAAACACCTTTCTGAACAATTTAGACAACTGAAAGAAGTTTGCTGATAATAAAGGCAGTTTAATTGGAGCGCAGATAAAACTGCACCAAAACTGCGCTTATAGTTTCTATTACCAATTGAGGCTTTTGCAGCAAAAGGGATCACCTGTCCATTAGTCAGTGATGGAGAAGGAGCAGGCAGAGTTCAGCAGCCTGTAATAAAGTACTCACAGAATAATAATCAAGAAGAAGAGATAGAAAACAGATAGATAGAGAGATGAATTGAAAAAGACAGTAAAAAGGGAAGGCATAAAGTCTGTCAACACCCCAAGCTGCTATCTCTGTGGTTCTTCTCTGCCAGATGCACTACAAATCCCAGCAAACCACTAGAAGCACCACTTTACCATCACACTGCACACCTGCATTTATGGTGCTACTGCCACTAACATCTTACAAAGGCATGAAGTAACATTACTATTGAGGACAGTGCCTAGGGCCCACCAGTGGAGTTAATTCTGGGGAAATACCCTATAAGTAGAGATGGGCGAATTTCCCGAAATTCGGTTCATTCACTTCACCGGATTTCTCGGCTATAAATACATCGTCCGAATTTACTTTCGGGACGAATCACGTTAAAAAACAGCTATTTCCAGGCTGAACAGAGCATGCAGGTGCTATAGAACGGTGTGCCATGCTTAAATATGCAGAGGAGCTTGGTTTGATCTTTACAATGGTTGTGTTTTAGTATGAACACGCAGATGACTGCGCGCTCTTAGAATCGCTTCACTTAAATTCACTGGCACTTAAGAGGGCAAAACTGACCAAAAATAACTGAAGTGGATAAATGTAGCCTTGATAAGTCATGCAGAGTAAGTGGAAAAAAACAAGCTGGAGCTCAGGTGGCAAACATCAGTGACAGAGGGTGGAGTGCGGCGCTGCCACAGCAGCTTGAGGATCTGACCAAGTGGCACAATGATATTCTGGTTGGTGGCATAAACTGAGTAGGACCACAGAGTGGCACATGACCAGTGTGTAGGATAAGCAGCTGCCACAGCAGCAGCATGAGGTCAGGCTGTGGCTCAATGACACAGTGTGTACGGTTACAGGCAGCAGACACCGCAGCAGCATGAGGTCAGGAGTGGAACATTGATATTCTGGATGGTGGCAAAATAACAGGAGTAGGCAATGAGTTGGAATTTGTCACTGTGTGTAAGTTTCGGCAGCTGCAACAGAAGCTGCAGGAGGTAGGCAGTGGCACAATCACATTCTGGAGGTGGCAAAAACAGGAGTAGGCACAGAGTGGACAATGACACAGTTGTGGTTGGTTACGGCAGCAGCCACAGCAGCAGTGAGGTAAGACAGTGGCACAATGACAGTGTGTAGGTCACGGCAGCAGCACAGCAGCAGCATGAGGTCAGACAGTGGACAATGACACAGTGTGTGGTCACGGCAGCAGCCCACAGCAACACATGAGGTAGACAGTGGCACAATGACATTCTGGAGGTGGCAAAACAGGAGTAGGCCACCAGAGTGGGACAATGGACACAGTGTGGAGGTCACGGCAGCAGCCTCAGCAGCAGTATGAGGTCAGATAGTGGGCACAATGGACATTCTGGAGGTGGCAAAAACAGGAATAGGCAAAGGAGTGAACAATGACAGGGTGTGTATGTCGGCAGCTGCCACAGCAGCTAGCACAAGGTCAGACAGTGGCACAATGACATTCTGGAGGTGGCAAAAACAGGGAATAGGCCACAGAGTGGGACAATGACACCGTTTGGAGGTCACGGCCGCAGCCCGTAGCAGCTTGAGGTCAGACAGTGACAATGACAGAATGTGTAGGTCACAGGCAGCAGCCCACAGCAGCAGCATGAGGTCAGGAAAGGGCACCAATGACACAGTGTGTAAGGTCAGGCTGCAGCCACTGCAGCAGCATGACGTCAGACAGTGTGCACAATGACACAGTGTTCTAGGTCACGGCAGCAGCACAGCAGCAGCATGAGTCAGACGTGGCACAATGACACAGTGTGGTAGATCACGGCAGGCAGCCAACAGCAGCAGGATGAGGTCAGACAGTTGGCACAATGACATTCTGGAGTGGCTACAAAAACAGAGTAGGCTACCGAGTGGTGGCTGTCGAAGAGGGGGGTGGGGGGGTTTACTAGGGGGGGGGCGGGCGACAATGACACAGTGTGGAGGTCACGGCAGCCAGCCACAGCAGCAGCTGAGGTCAGACAGCTGGCAAAAATGACATTATGGAGGTGGCAAAAACAAGGAATAGGCCACAGGACTGGACAATGACAGAGTATGTAGGTCACAGCAGCAGCCACAGCAGCAGCATGAGGGTCAGACAGTGGCACAATACATTCTGGAGGTGAATAAACAGGAGCTAGGGCCACAGCGTAGGGACAATGGGACCGAGTTGTGGAGTCACGGCAGCAGCCACAGCAGCAGCATTGAGGTCAGTCAGTGGCAAATTGACAATTCGGAGGTGGGCAAAAACAGGAATAGGGCCACAGATTGCACAATGAACAGGTGTGTAGGTCATGGCAGCAGGACACAGCAGCAGCATGAGGTCAGACAGTGGACAATAACATTCTGGAGGTGCAAAACAGGAGTAGGCACAGATGTGGGACAATGACACAAGTGTGGAGGGTCACGGTACAGCCCAGCAGCAGCATGAGGTCACACAGTGGCACAAGACAAGAGTGTGTAGCGTTCAAGGCATCAAGCCAACAGCTGAGGCATGAGGTCAGACAGTGGCACAAGGACACAGTGTGTAGGTCAACGGCAGCAGCCACAGCTAGCAGCTCATGAGGTCAGACAGTGTGGCACAATGGACACAGTGTAAGGTCACGGCAGCAGCCACAGCAGCAGCATGTGGTCGGGACAGTGGCACATGAGCATTCTGAAGTGGCAAAAAAAAACAGGAGTAGGCTACAGAGTGGGACAATGAAACAGTGTGGAGGTCACGGCATGGCAGCCAAGCAGCAGTCATGAGTAGACAGTGGCACAATTACATTCTGGAGGTGGCAAAAAACTGGAGTAGGCCACAGGGGTAGGACAAGGACCCAGTGTGGAGGTCACGCAGCTGCCACAGCAAGCAAGTCATGAGGTCAGACAGTGGCAAAAAATGGAAATTTGGAGGTGGCAAAAACAGGAATAGGCACTGCATTGGCACAATGACAGTGTGTGTAGGTCACGGCTGCAGCCCACAGCAGCAGCATTGAGGTCAGACAGTGGCACAAATAACATTCTGGGGTGGCAAAAACAGGAGTAGGTAACAGAGTGCGGACAATGTACACAGTGTTGGAGGTCACTGTAAGCAGACCAAAGCAGCAGCATGAGGTCAGGACAGTGGACCACCAATGACAGAGTGTGTAGGGTCATGGCATCAACGCCTCAGCAGCTGGCATGAGGTCAGACTGTGGCACAATGACCGTGTGTAGGTCACGGCAGCAGCCACAGCAGCAGCATGAGGTTAGACAGTGGACAATGACACATGTGTAGGTCACGGCAGCAGCACAGAGCCAGCATGAGGTCAGACAGTGGCACAATGACATTCTGGAGGGGCAAAAACAGGGTAGGCCAACAGAGTGGTCAATGATACAGTGTGTAGGTTCACGGCAGAAGCCCTCAGCAGCTGATGAGATCAGACAGTGGCACAATGACACAGTGTGGTAGGTCACGGCAGCAGCCACAGCAGCAGCATGAGGTCTGACAGTGGCAAATGACAGAGTGTGTAGGTCACGGCATCAGCACAGCAGCAGCATGAGGTCAGGACAGTGGCACAATGACAGTGTGTAGGTCACGGCAGCAGCCAAGCATGCTGCTTGAGGTACGACTGTGGCCACAATTGTCGTTTTGGTGGTGGAAAAAACAGGAATAGCCACAGAGTGACAATGACAGATGTGTAGGTCACGGCAGCAGCCACAGCAGGCAGCATGAGGTTCAGACATTGGCACAATGACAGTGTGCAGGTCCGTGGCAGCTAGCAGCATGAGGTCAGACAGTGGCACAATGACATTCTGGAGGTGGCAAAAACAGGAGAGGCCAAGAGGGGGACAATGACACAGTGTGGAGGTCACGGCAGCAGCTAAACGCAGCAAGGCATTAGGTCTGCAGTGGCACAATGCACACAGTGTGTAGGTCCGGCAGCAGCAGCTTGAGGTCAAAGTGGCACAATGACATTCTGGAGGTGGCAAAAAAGTAGTAGGCCACTGATTGGAACAAAGACAGAGAGTGGAGTGAAGGCGGCAGCAGCATGAGTAAGACAGTGGCACATTGACATTTGGAGTTGGCATAACTGGAGTAGGCCACAGAGTGGCACAATGACAGAGAGCGAGAGGACGGCGGGCAGCAGCTTGAGGTCAGACAGTGGCAAAAATGACATTCTGGATGGTGGCAAAAAAACAGGAAATAGGCAACAGAGTGGATCAATGACAGAGTGTGTTGGTCGGCTGCAGCACAGCAGCCAGCACTGAGGTAAGACAGTGGAACAATGACACAGTGTGTAGGTCACGGCTGCAAGCCACAGCAGCAACATGAGGTCGGGCATGGTCGGCTCAATGACATTCTGGAGTGTCAAAAAAACAGGGTGCAGGCCAATGTGTGGGACAATGACACAGCGGTGAGGTCACGGACCAGCAGCCACAGCAGCAGATGTGGTAAGACAGGGAACAAGACATTCTGCGAGGTGGCAAAATCAGGAATAGACCACAGAGTGCGCACAATGACAGAGTGTTTAGGTCACGGCAGAAGCCACTGCAGCAGCAGAAGGTCAGACAGTGGTACAATGACATTCGGGAGGTGGCTAAACAGGGGAGTAGGGCCACTGAGTGGGAAAATGACACATGTTGTAGGTCACGCAGCAGCCACAGCAGCAGATGAGGTCAGACAGTGGCACAATGACAAGAGTTGTGTAGGTCTGGGATCAGCCAAAGCAGTCAGCATGAGGTCAGACAGTGGCACCAATGACAGTGTGTAGGTCACGCAAGAAGCACGCAGCAGCATGAGGGTCAGACAGTGGCACAATGACCACAGTTGTGTAGGGTCACGGCAGGCAGCACAGCAGCAGCTTTAGAGGTCAGACAGTGGCACAATGACAGAGTGTTAGGTCACAGCAGCAGCCACCGGCAGCGCATGAGGTCAGACAGTGGCACAATGACTTATGAAGGTGGCAAAAACAGGGTAGGCCACAGAGTGGGGACAAATGACACAGTGGAGAGGTTCAAGCAGCAGCCTACGTAGCACATCGAGGTCAGAGTGGCACAATGACACTGTGTGTAGGTTCACACAGCAGCAAATAGCATGAGGTCAGACAGTCGCACAATGACATTTTATGGAGGTGGCAAAACAGAAAGTAGGCCACTGAGTGAACAATGACAGAGTTGGAGGTGACGGCGGCGCAGCATGAGGTTAAGACAGTGGCCCCCCCCACAATGATTTCTGAGGTTGGAAAAAACAGGTAATAGGCCACAGTGTTGGCACAATGACAGAGTGTGTAGTGTCACGGCAGCAGCCCCAGCAGCAGCATGAGGTCAGACAGGTGGCACAATGACACATTGTGTAGGTAACGGAGCAGCCACAGCGCAGCATGAGGTCAGAAAGTGGCCCAATGACACAGTGTGTAGGTCACGGCAGCAGCCACATCAGCAGAATGAGGTCAGACAGTGGCACAATGACATTCTGGAGGTGGCAAAAACAGGAGTAGGCCACAGAGTGGCACAATGAAAGAGTGTGTAGGTCACGGCAGCAGCCACAGCAGCAGCATGAGGTCAGACAGTGGACAATGAACAGTGTGTAGGTCACGGCGCAGCCACAGCTGAACATGATGTCAGACGTGGACCAATGACATTGCTGGAGGTGTCAAAAAACAGGAGCAGCCACAGAGTGGGAAATGAACATGTGGAGGTCACGGCAGCAGGCCACAGCAGCAGCATGAGGTCAGACTGTGGCTCACAATGAGTCATTCTGGAGGTGGCAAAAACAGAATAGACACAGAGTGGCTCAATGACAGAGTGTTTAGGTACGGGCAGCAGCCACTGCAGCAGACATGAGGTCAGATAGTGGTACTATGACATTTGGAGGTGGCAAAATACAGGGAGTAGGCCACAGAGTGGGACAATGGACAAAGTGTGTAGGTCATTTAGCTGCCACAGCAGCTAGCATGAGGTCAGACAGTGGCACAAAGATTTTCTGGAGGTGGCAAAAACTGGAGTAGGCCAAGAGTGGGAAAAATGACACAGTTGTGGAAGGTCTCACGTCAGAAGCGGACAGCAGCAGCATATGGTCAGACAGTGGCCAATGACAGGTGTGTAGGTCACGGCAGCAATATGATGAGGTCAGACAGTGGAAAATGACATTCTGGAGGTGGCAAAACAAGAAGTAGGCCATGTTGGCACACATGACAGTGAGTGAGGTGAAGGCGGCAGCATGCATGAGTTCAAGACAGTGGCACAATGACATTCTGGAATGTGCAACAAACAGGAATAGGCCACAGAGTGGAAATGAAAGAGTGTGTAGTGTCACGGCAGCAAGCACAGCAGCAAGCAGGAGGTCAGACAGTGGTCACCTAATGGACACAGTGTGTAGGTCCCGGCAGCAGCCACAGCAGCAGCAAGAGGTTAGACAGTGGCACAAATGACACAGTGTGTAGGTATGGCAGCAGCCACCAGCAGCAGCATGAGGTAAGTCAGTGGCACAAATGACATTCTGGAGGTGGCAAAACAGGAGGTAGGCCACAGAGTGGGACAATGACACTGGTGTGGAGGTCAAGGCAGCAGCCACAGAAGCAGGCATGAGGTCAGCGACAGTGGACACAATGGACCTTCTGGAGGTGGCAAAAAAACAGGAATAGGCCACGAGTGGGACAATGGACAGAGTGTGTTTGGTACGGCAGCAGCCACAGCGCAGCAACATGAGGTCAGACAGTGAGTACAATGACATTTCTGGAGGTGGCAAAAACAGGAGTAGGACACTGAGCTGGGACCAAGACACAGTGTTGTTAGGTCACGGCAGCAGCCCACAGCACGCAGCAGCATGAGGTCAGAAAGCTGGCACAGTCACAGTGTGTGGTAGGTCACGTGGCATCAGCACAGCAGCAGCATGAGGTCAGACAGTGGTCAATGACACAGTGTGTAGGTCACGGCAGCAGCCACAGAAGCAGCATGAGGTCAGATATGTGGCAAATGACACAGTGTGTAGGTCACGGCAGCAGCCACAGCGAGCAGCCATGAGGTCAGGACAGTGGAACAATGACATTCTGGAGGTGGCAAAAACTGGAGTAGGCCAAAGTGTACGGAACAATGACACAGTGTGTAGTCAACGGCAGCAGCCACAGCAGCAGCATAGGTCAGACAAGGTGGAACATGACACGAGTGTGTAGGTCCACGGCAGCAGCTGCATGAGCGTCAGACAGCTGGAACAATGACATTCTGGAGGTGGGCAAAACAGTAGTAGGCCATGTGCTGGGCAAATGACAGAGAGTGGTGGTGACGGCGCAGCGCATGAGGTCAGACAGTGGCACAATGACATTCTGGAGTTGGCAAAAAACAGGAAAAAATAGGCCACAGAGCTGACCACAATATCAGAGAGTGGAGGTGACGGCGACTGCAGCATGAGGTCAGTCAGTGGCACAATTACCATTCTGGAGGTGGCAATACAGTAGTAGGCCACTGAATGGCACAATGACAGAGTGTGGAGGTGACGGAGGCTGATGCATGAGGTCAGACAGTGGCACAATGACATTATGGAGATGGCAAAAACAGGAATAGGCCACAGAGTGCACAATAGACGAGTGTGTAGGTCAAGGCGCAGCCAGACAGCAGCAGCATGAGGTCAGACATGTGGCTGCATTGTCACAGTGTGTAGGTCACGGCGAAAACCACAGCAGCAGCATTGAGGTCAGACCCAGGCGCGGGGGGCACAATGACACAGTGTGTGGTCACCGGCAGCAGCCACAGCAGCAGAATGAGGGTAAGACAGTGGCACAATGACATTCTGGAGGTGGCAATAAACAGGAGTAGGCCACAGATGGGACAATGACACAGTGTGGAGTCACGGCTGCAGCCACAGCCGCATGAGGTCAGACAGTGGCACAATGAACATTTGGAGGTGGCAAAACACAGGAATAGGCCACAGAGTGGAACAATGACAGAGTGTGTAGGTCACGCATCAGCCAACAGAAAGCAGATGAGGGTCAGACAGTGGCAACATGACATTCTGGAGGTGGCAAAAACAGTGAGTAGGCCAAGAGTATGCAAATGACTGAGTGTGTAGCGTCACGGACATCAGCCACGCTGGCAGCATGAGGTCAGACAGTGGCACAATGACAGTGTGTATGACACGGCAGCAGCCACAGCACGCAGCATGAGGTCAGACAGTGGCACAATGACAGAGAGTGTAGGTCACGGCATCAGCCACAGCAGCAGCATGAGGTCAGACAGTGGCACAATGACGTTCTTGGAGGTGGCAAAAACAGAATAGGCCCACAGAGTGGCACAATGACAGGTGTGTAGTTCACGGCAGCAGCACAGCAGCAGCATGAGGTCAGGAAAGTGGCACAATGACACAGTGTGCAGGTCACGGCAGCAGCATGCATGAGGTCTAGACAGTGGCACAATGGACGATTCTGGAGGAGCAAAAACAGGAGTAGGCCCAGAGTGGGACAAGGTTACAGTGGTTGGTCACGGCAGCAGCCACAGCAGCATCATGAGGTCAGACAGTGGCACAATGACACAGTGGGTAGGTCACGGGCAGCAGCTGCATGAGGTTCAGAAGTGCACCGTGACATTTCTGGAGGTGGCAAAACAAGTATTAGGCCACTTGCGTGGCACACAATGACAGCGAGTGGAGGTGAGGCGGCAGCAGCATGAGGTCAGACAGTGGCACAATGACATTACTGGAGTGGCAAAAAACCGGAGTAGGCACAGAGTGGCACAATGACAGAGAGTGGAGGTGACGCGCGGCAAGTAGCATGAGGTCAGAAGTGGCACAATGACATTCTGGAGGTGGAAATAACAGGAATAGGCACAGAGTGCACAATGACAGAGTATGAAACACGGCAGCAGCCACAGCAGCAGCAATGAGAAAGCAGTGGGCACAATGACACAGTGTAGGTCACGGCAGCAGCACAGCAGCAGCATGAGGTCAGTCAGTGGAACATGACAGAGTGTGTAGTGTCACGGGGGGACAGCAGCACAGCAGCTGATTGAGTTCAGAGAGTGGCACAATGACATTCTGGAGGTGGCTAAAAACAGGAGAGAAGGCCACAGAGTGGGACAATGACACAGGGGGAGGTAACGGCAGCAGCACAGCGAGCAGCATGAGGTCAGAAAGGTGGCACAATCACATTTGGGGTGACAAAAACTGGAGTAGGCCACAGAGTGGCACCAATGAAAGAGAGGGGAGGTGACGGCGGGCGCGCATGAGGTCAGACAGTGGCACAATGACATTCTGGAGGTCGGCATTAACAGGATTAGGCCACAGTGGAGTGGGCACAATGACACAGTGTCTAGGTCACGGCATGCCGCACCACAGCTCGCAGCATGAGGTCAGAAAGTGGCACATCACATTTGGAGGTGCAAAAACTGGGTAGGCCACAGAGTGCAATAATGACAGAAGAGTGGAGGGGACGCGCGGAGCAACAGCATAATGGTAGGAGGGGCAAATGAGACAAATGTGGAGGTCACGGCAGCAGCCTCAGCAGCAGCATGAGGTCAGACTGTGGCACAATGACAGAGTGTGGAGGTGGGGGCAATACACAGTCCTGATAAAGATGGTTGGTGGGAAGATGGTGAAACTGGTCAGGCAGATGTGTGGCATCAGGCGGGTGGCGGCATCAGTATAAGTGGTGTGACAGGTGTTTGAAACACAGTCTCATTTCTCACAGTTTGGGGGGAGGTCGTCATGGCTGTGTAGTCTGACACCATAAAGGCATTGGTGTGTGGAAATTCCTGGCCGATCCAACGCCTGATTCATCTGACAAAGGTCAGTCGTTCCCATTTCCCGTGGACAAACAGCGGGTTCTCTTGGGGTAACGATGGCCCCCGCCGACTGAACACCCGTCTGATGCCACACTAATGGCGGGCAGGACAGCTGGGCAGGACAGTTTCACTGCAAACTCCGGCAAGTTGCGGCCACACATCTAGTTGGCTGCCCCAGTAGTCCAGCGGATCTTCTAATGGGTTGGCAGAGTGTGTCATGTTAGGCCTCACCACCTGTTGGTTCAGGTTCTGATTCAGGTCATGCTGCTGCTGATGGAGACTGCCCCCTCCTCATAGGGGGGCGGGTGAAGGAAGCTGCTCTTAGTGACTCCAGACTTAGGTTGCTGCTGGATGGAGCTGGTCTGCTCCGACCCCCCCCACCTTCCCGGCAGCCACGGAGTAGTTATGAGCGCTGAAGATTCCCACGGTCAGACCTGTCAGAGGAGGGACGATGCCGCACATGGCCAGCGGCCAACTGACTACGGAGGATTTTCCTATAGTATTTTGCAGTTTGTCTCCCTCTCAATTGCTGGTGGAAAAATGCTCCCATTTTGGGACGGTAGCGAGGGTCCATAGAGTGGAGAGCAGAAGTCATCCCTTGCCGGATGCTGATCTATTGGTGTCACTGCCAGGCAAATCAGCATGCTGCGGCCCTTCGCACAAGTGACTTCGAGGGGCTCACTGCCTCCATCTCACTAATATACTGACCCCCGGTTGCTTGCGGGGGTCATCTGCCTCGTCTTCCTCATCTCCATACTACTTCCCTCCAAGGCTCTCTCCTGACTCCCTCCTCTATTGTTCACCTGGGTAGAAATCCATAATTTCACCTGACAATGAGTCTCATCCAATGTCCTCCTAATCTCCTCCTTTTCAGTCTCCACCAGACTCATGTGCCGCGAGATGTAGTCGCCACGTCTCCAGTCCCCTGCCACAGACAGATTTTTCTGCATTAATGTTTCCAGGACATGAAGCAGTGGAATGACGTTATTCATCCCATAGTCCTGGCGACTGACAAATAACGTGGGCCTACTCGGAATGGCTCAACAAAAGGCGGTGTCACGCTATGAGCTGCCATGGCTGCATCAAAATTTCACAGGAGGTACTCCTGTCCGCCTGGATCATCAAAAAATCGTTAATGGCCTTTCTTCTGTTCATACAGTAGGTCCAAAATGTGAAGGCTGGAATTCCCAACGGGTGGAAACATCGCATATCAGAGTGTGTTGGGGGTGGCCGTTTGCCGCTGCAACTAGAGGGGTTGTTCCTGGTTTTTAGGAATGGACTGAAGTGCATGCACTGTTTCCTGGCCATTTTCAGAATGTTCTGATGATCGTGGAGTATTCAGGACCTTTTACTACCAGGATTGACTCGTGCGCCATGTAGGGTGCATGGACCATCCCTCCTCGGTGAGTGCGGAACCATGTTCTCCATTGTCCGTCACCATGGTTTCCGATTTGCAGTTGGGCGAGAAAGCCCACACATCGATTTCTTGCTGCATGGACGCGGAGCAGTTCCTCCACTGTGTGACTTCATTCGGAGGCATGCCAGGTGTAGAACTGTGTAAACACGCTGTGCACTACACATGTGGTATTGATGGAGCAGTACTTGTGGAGTGAAATGGTGTGGTGGGTGGAGAGGTGGAGGCGGACATTGGCGCAGGAGTCCGCAGTTTGACAAGCGTGGAGGAGGAAGCGGCGTTCCTGTCAAAGTTGTTGGTGCTGCCTGGGCCTGAGACATTCCCCCAGTGGGACGTAAAGGACATGTAACTGGCCCTGACGTTGTTAAAAGTCAGACGTCCGCGCTGCCGCTGCCACCTTGGAACAAACCGATAAGCTCCTAAGGACTGGCCCTTCTGTTCATACATATTTATGAAGTGCTGGTACTGCCTTTAGGAAAAGAAAGAATTACTGACTTGGGACACTCTCCATCTGGCTCTGCACAAGCCATATTTCTCTGAACGATGCAGTGTCCACCATTTGTAAAGGGAGGGACTGCACACCAACAACTTGGACAGGAGTACTGGTCAGCTTCTGCATCTTAGGATGGTGGAAGCATACTGTTGTCTCTTTGCAATCGCCTCGTGAACACACAGTGGCGCCATGAGGTAGCGGAGGAGCGGAGCATCTGGACGGGAGATTGATGTCAAAGAGAAACAGACTACTTCTGCCTTAATGCATAGGTGGTGGATTTGCTTGTGAATTGGCTACAGGAAAAATGTATATATTTTGCAGTGAAATGACTGTTTCTTGGAGTCTCCACAGCTGAAAAACAACGCTTAATTAACCCCTGGATGTAATTTGCGCAAAATAATTGAGCCACACAAAACTATAGCTTTGTAGCATGTTACCAATGCCGTGTTTTTACGCTACACAACAAGAGATAAATCTTGTATTAACCTTTGCCTTGTGAATTTAGGATACAGGAAAAATGTATATATTTTGGCGGTGAAAATAGGTTTCTTGGATTCACAACAGCTGAAAAACAACGCTTAATTTACCCTGGATGTAAATTGTGCCAAAGAAATTGAGCCACCACAAAACTTTAGCTTTGTAGCGTGTTACAATGCCGTGTTTTTTACGCACACAACAAGAGATAAAATTGTAATTAACCTTTGCTTTGAATTCAGGCTACAGGAAAAATGTATATTATTTTGGCGGTGAAAATGACCGGTTTCTTGGAGTCACCATAGCTGAAAACAACGCTTAATTAACCCTGGATGTAAATTGCGCCAAAGAATTGAGCCACCTCAAACTACTAGCTTTGTAGCGTGTTACATGCCGTGTTTTTAAGCTACACAATCAAGTGATAAAATTGTAATTAACCTTTGCTTGTGAATTAGGCTACAGAAAAATGTATATATTTTGGCGGTGAAAATGACGGTTTTTGGAGTACCATTGATGTAAAAACAACGCTTAATTATCCCTGGATGTTAAATTGCGCCAAAGAATTGAGCCACACAAAACTAATAGCTTTGTAGCGTGTTACAATGCCGTGTTTTTTACGCCAAACATAACAGAGATAAAATTGTAATTAAAACCTTTGCTTGTGATTTAGGCTTACAGAGAAAAATGTATATATTTTGGCGGTGAAAATGACGGTTTCTTCGGAGTCAACACAGCTGAAAAAAACAACGCTTAATTAACCCCTCGCGATGTAAAATTGCGCCAAAGAATTGAGCACCCAAACTACTAGCTTTGTAGCGTGTTACAAATGACTGTTTTTTAACGCCGACAAAAAGAGAATAAAATTGTAATTAACTTTGCTTGTGAATTAGGCTACAGGAAAAAATGTAATATTTTGGCGGTGAAAATCGGTTTCTTGAGTCTCCATAGCTGAAAAAAACGCTTAATTAACCCCTGGATGTAAATTGCGCCAAAGAATTGAGGCCACCACATAATACCATAGCTTTGTTAGCGTGTTACAATGCGTGTTTTTTCGTTCACAACAAGAGATAATAATTGTAATTAACCTTTGCTTGTGATTAGGGTTACAGGAAAAATGTATATATTTTGGCGGTGAAAATGACGGTTTCTTTGGAGTTACCAGCTGTAAAAACAACGCTTAATTAACCCTGGATGTAAATTGCGGCAAAGAATTGAGCACCACAAAAATAATAGCTTGTAGCGTGTTACAATGCGTGTTTTTTACGCCACCACAAATGAGATAAAATTGGAATTAAAACTTTGGCTTGTGAATTGGCTACAGGAAAAAATGATAACAATATATATTTTGGCGGTGAAAATGACGGTTTCTTGGAGTCACCATAGCTGAAAACAACGCTTAATTAACCCTGGATGTAAATTGCCGCCAAAGAATTGAGCCACCACAAACTAACTAGCTTTGTAGGTGTTACAATGCCGTGTTTTTTACGCTTACACAACAAGAGATAAAATTCGTAATTAACCTTTGCTTTGAATTAGGCTACAGAAAATTGTATATATTTTGGCCAGTGAAAATGACGGTTTCTTCGGAGTCACATAGCTGAAAAACATCGCTTATTTAACCCCTGATGTTAAAATTGCGCAAAGAATTGAGGACCAAAACAAAACTTACTAGCTTTGTAGAGTGTTCATGCCGTGTTTTTTTCGCCACACAACAGAGATAAAAAATGTAATTAACCTTTGAGCTTGTGAATTAGGTCTACTGGAAATTTATATTTTTGGAGGTGAATATGACGTTTCTTGGGAGTCACCACAGCTGAAAAACAAACGCTTAATTAACCCCTGATTGTAAATTGTGCCAAATGAATTGAGCAGCGTAAAAATGATGTGGTTTTGTATTGTAAAAACGCTGTTTCTTTAAATGAATACAACGGGAACTGTCTTAGATCCTCCTAGGATATTCTATGTGCTGTGAGCAGATGGATTAAATGTTATATGCAGCTGCAGTGGACGCACACTGGATTTCAGATCCATACTCAAAAAAATCTGATAGAATATTAAGAGAACAGTCCTCTGAGACAAGCTGATGACACCCACTAAAAAATCGCTGTATAAATAATCAATTCTTCAGTAAGAGCTATCACAATCAGCCACGGCATACCCTTCCTAGATAAGCACAGTGAGAGTGTGTGAGTCCCAGCGTCGCGACCCGGACCCCCTTTTTTTAATTAGTGCGGTGACGTCACAGAATCCACGCGGTCTCTGATTGGCTTCATCTCTGCACATGTCATGCAGGCTATGCCCTTCTTCCTCCCAGGTTCTTTGCCCCATGTAACGCCATGTGCTCGCAGCCATTTTTCATTGAAAACCCACACTTCGTTCACCCGAAGTACCCCAAAATTCGACTTCGTTCAGAACCGAAGTTTTCCTGAAATTCTAAACGAAGTCCACTTCGTTAGAATCAATTCGCCCATCTCTACCTATAAGCCTCTTATATTCTGCTTTTTGCCTATTTTTCTCTGATTCTGCACAGTGAGGGGGTTAACATATGGATCCCTGGTGGAGAGCAGTGGAACAGGTAATGCTGCCTACCTAGTGGTCACAGCACTGGCCATAGTAATGAATCGCGAGAGGTACAGAAAGGACTGTGGAACTGTAACTGTGGCTCCTGAGTTTCTTTTAAATTGCATATACATACTTGGGAGAGGACAACAATTCTACACCCCAGTCTTCAGTCTTTTGCTGCCACCACCATGCTTCACGGTGGAGGTGTGTTCAGGGTGATGTGCAGTGTTGGCTTTCCTCCACATATAGCGTTTGGCATTTAGGCGAAAGTTCAATTTGGTCTCATCTGATCAGAGTACCTTCTCCCATATGCTTGTTGCGCCCCCTACAAAGCCACTCTTCCATAGAGGCAAGATTTGTGGAGAACACAACTAATAGTTATCCTGTGGACAGATTCCCTTTCCTAAGCTGCAGATCTCTGCAGCATCTCCAGAGTGACCCTGGGTCTGTTGGCTGATTCTATAGCTAGTGCTCTCCTTGCCTGACTTATTAGTTTAGGTGGACAGCCATGTCTTGGTTGGTCAGCAGTTGTGTCATACTCCTTACATTTATGAATGCTGAATTGAACAGTGCTCGGTGAGATGTTCAAAGCTTGGGCTATTTTTTTAAAAACTAACCTTGCAATACAATTTGACACAGCTTTATTCCTTAACTATTTGTCCCTTCACAAAATAACTGTAGGTATACCGAAAATAAATTACGTACAGATGAACTCTACTTACTAATTAGGTGATTTCTAAAGGCAATTGGTCTTACTAGATTTTATTTAAGGGTATCAGAGAACAGGGGCTGAACATCTAGGCACACCATACTTTTAAGTTTTGTAATTTGCAAAAATTTTGAAAAGCATGTATCATTTTTTATACTGCACAAATACTTGCTACTTTGTGTTGCTCTATCACATAAAATATCAATAAAATACATTTAAGTTTGTGGCAGTAACATTTAAAAATGAGGAACGATTCAAGGGGTATGACTACTTTTGCAACCCACTGTACATTGCCCCCCATTAGATAGGAAGGTATATAGGCCTAACAAAATGTAAGTAGACATATATGCCCTCCAGAAGTTATGCAATATAGGCCCCCCATTAAGTAGTTAGGAAAGTCGGTAGGTTGGTAGGCAGGTAGGTAGCTATAGAGGCTTTCCAGTAGGTAGATAGCTATAGAGGCCCTCAGTATGTAGGTAGACATACAGGACCCCTGTAGATAGGGATATAGGCTCCCTGTAGGTAGGTGAGTAGATATGTAAGTAGGTATACAGGGCCTCTGTAGGTGAGTATATAAGTATAGAGGCCTCCCCTAGTAGATAGATGTATAGACCCGTTAGCAGGTAGGTAAGTAGTAAGGGAAATGGGCCCCCTAGAAGATAAGTAGTTTTATAGACCAACTGTAGGTAGGTGTGCAGGTATATAGACCCCCTGTAGGTAGGTATATGGGACCCTTGTAGGAAGATGTATAGACTCCCCATTAGGTAGGTATATAGGCCCACTGTAAGTAGGTATAGTCGCGCCACAAGGAGGTTAGGTTAAATGTATTGACCTACAGCAGGAAGGATATTAAAGGCCTCAGTAGGTAGTTTGATAAAATAAGAACTCTGTTCTGTAGGTTGGTAGGTAGGTATAATATGAACACATGTAGGTAGTGTCCCATCATTTTAATAGTGTATATGATTCTTAAGAAATAAATAAAAATTATACTCACCCCTCACTATGTCCTTGATGAACAGCTTATCATGCCAACTATACTGGGACACTGCTCTCTTTATCTCCTAGGCTGGATGCCCTAAAGTGCTGGTGTATGTGATTTACATTGCTACTATTTATAGCCTACTGCGTAACCTCCTCCTGTAGGCCACAGGTCTGGCCTGTGGCCCACAGGAATATTCACTGGAGCAGGAGCTGACAGCTCACTGCTCTGCTATAGTTTTCAACTGTATGGTGTTCCGAGGTTGTGCATACAGTTAAAGAGATATGATGGACTTGAGGCGCAACTGGTGGGCCAGTCTAAGCCAGCCTAGAACCTGTAATCTGTTAGGTACAGCAGGGTGCCAGCCCGGACCTGTTTTAAACTTTACAACTGAATCCTATTTCCCAGAATGTATTGGTGGTTTTAGCCTTAGAAGAGTCTATTTAAGAATCTATTAAAATAAGGCCCCACCTCATGATGTGGGATTAAATCAATTGATCAAAGTGTGCACTATATATGTGTATATATGTATAACTATGGTAACATAGCAGTAATGCAATTCAAAATAGTTCTCAAAGTCAAAGTTTGCATGTGTCTTAGTGCCTGGTGGTTGCTGCAAACATTAAACATATTGGTTATTACGAATTGCATTACTGTTATGCTCACAACATATATAAATTTCAGGTGCTAGTGCACATTTTGATCAAATTGTGTGAGCTTATCTAATACTTCAAGGTAACCTAATCAGATGGGACTTTTCTCTAATCAAAGTCACTTCACAAGGCCTCCACTGAACTGTGGGCAGTAGGATCCAACTATACTTCAATTACCTAAGGCAGATGGTGAAGTGCACAATTAAGATGGAGGCAACAATATCTCCAAAAGCACTATACAAAAGTACCTTATTGCCCCACCGTAGTAACTGAAAAACAAAACATACGTAAACAAGTGTAAGTATTGAATTGCCGCACTAAAAAAAACCTCTAAAACATCAGAAAAAATATTTTACGATTGGCCCACTGTTTGTAAATGTGAACCACATTCTTTCTATAGGCTATACTTGAAAGTCCTCGCATTTATTCTGGGAGACTCACAGAAATTAGGACACCAAAGGAGCATGGTTTATCCAGTCTAAGAGATAAAAATCTCCCAGATTTGGTAGAAAAAAAGGTTGGCAAGGATGCCATAAGCATGAGTTTTTAAGATAAGTTTATATGCAGCATAAGTGAAAATAAGCACCAAATTCCTCAAAAGAACTGTATGGGCGACATGTCCGAAAAGTGGCGACACTGTTTGTAGGACATGTAAAATCATTGTAACGTGCGCGCTGAATGACAAAACTTTCAAAAATCAGGAGTTCTGGATATACCTTACACTTACTAAAATTAACGGCGTATCGACGCATTACAAAATCTATCATATCATATTGTTGCTGGCATATTTGATGCACCTTTTCATAGGCGCATTGAAATGTGTCATGCCTGCCGTCTAGTGGGCCTAGCTTTGGTGTATTATAGTTCATTTATATAGAGAATAGGGCGGCAAGAGTTTTTTTAGCGCAAAATACGCCAAAAAGATGGCACAGTCAGATTGGGACATGTCGCTCTAAATGTTACATGCAGGTTTTGTCACAGATTTGGTTGCGGAAGTTAAGCCTTTGCATTGCAGTGGAGGAAATATGTGTCAAAAATCAACAGATCTGAGAGCCTAAAATAAGCTTAAAATGTGTTGAGCAGTGTCTAAATAAGGTTTGTTAAAATTACATTCACGTGCGATGCACTGTGCTTCCATATGGAATTTTAGTGACAATTCTACAACCAAAGTTGACCAACTAAATGGGATGTGTGAACCCAGCATGGGACCAAAAATTAATCCATTTTTTACTATATCATAATACGACCACTGGAGGGGAGTGTTGCACTTCATCATCTTTTCTCATCTGATGAGACTATACTAAATACTAAGTCATGCTATGTAACACTTTATGCACACAAAGCCAAATGTAATGTAACAGATCAGACAGCCAAATAGATATGGGTTTTTAGAAAACCTGTGCTTTTTTATTATTTGGGCAACAGTAGCTAATTTTATTTTATTATTTTACTCAATTGCACAACACCTTTACTACATACTGACTTTAGCTGTTGGTATTTGTCTCCTAGTTTGGAGCCAAATAATTTTTTCAATGGCAATTGTCCCATGGGGGGGCCAAAATTATAGAATGGATGGGAAATGGGGAGCTGGTGGAAGAAGGTGCTAGCCAAAACTTGGGAATAGCAGGATATATTGCATAGACTGGGTTAAAAAAGAATGAAAAGTCTGGAAATGGAAATTCCTATTCAGCCTTTTATTATCATTCAAGGGTTTACAAGGATAAAACAAGAGACATAAAAGTAATAAAATATCAGAAAGAGCAACACATTACACAGACCACACTGATTCTGCTTCCTCAGGCTACAATGGTAAAAAGATACAAAGAAGCACTATTTAAACAGATTCTGACGTGTTAGTAATAATCCTAATGTGGAACAACATTTCAAGATAATAAAACAATTGAACCTTCCATGTGGAGGAACAATCAACGAGAGCGAAGCAATAAAACAGTGGAGAACAACAAAAAAGGTTATACTTAAAACAATTAACCCAGTGTATACAAAGTATCCTGCTATTCTGTAGTTTTGGTTAACGCCTTATTCCACAAGACCCCCTTTTCCCATACATTGTTTTCTCCTTTTGCTGTTTCTACTAACAGCATCAAATGTTACTTGGGTTGGCTGCTTCTGCGCAGGCACTTCTTTTTATATTTCTGGACATTTATATGCCTCAAGCGATCATTTGAGTTGTAGCAATATATGTACAACTCACTCAGGTGAGCACATCTAATCTATACGATTTTCTGACTTGTCCACAAACTACTACGCAAGGAGTGCGCTTTGGTTTCTCTCTTTCTCCCCGCCTCCTTTTTTTCTATTGTTCTCAGCACAGAGTGCCAAGGATTAAAAATGACAAAATACCTTAATTCTGCAGGTTAGTACAATTTGGGTGATACCAAATATATTAAGGTTTTATTATAAAAAAAATAAAAAAAACTTCCAACAAAAAGTATATCAGATATAGATCATGCATATGCACCAAAGAAATACTATTAACTGTAAAAAGATATGTGCCAGACCCAATCAGTAAAGCAATTTCTAAGTCAATATCATTAAAGAAATGTTATTGATCAATTATCAAAAAAAGAACATAATGTAACAAATACCACCAGGATAAAAAGAGTGAGTAAAACAATTCATTAACCATAAAAATACAAAACATATTCACTGCATATAAAACATAGTATAAATATATATATTTATATGTACAGTACATAATAAAGACATCCGTCTCAAAAATAAGACAATAATCAATAAAAACTAATCAAAAAGTAAATCAAGTAAAGTGCAATAAATTAAATGATCGCCACAAGTATCCGACACGTGTTTTGCAACAATGTTTCGTGTTCGTCTGCCCCAGATGAAGCATTCTTGCAAAACGTGCATTGGGTTGGGTACTTGTGGGTGGTGATCAGTGGTGATCATTTACTTTATTGTACTTGTACTTTACTTTTATTGTACTTACCAATTACGGTACTTTTAAAAATGTTTAAGTGGAGTGGGATGGAATAATAAAAACATGTCATTTATACGTCACAATTAATGCGAAAAAATAGTGTTTTCACATTAACTTTGATGTATAAATGACATGCAAATTTTATTCCTCTGGTCAGTACACTTACAGCAATGTCACATTTTGTATAGTTCCTGTTACACAACGTTAAACGCGGCCAGTTTTGACCCTCCTGACAGAGCCCCATTTTTTAAATCTGACATGTGACACTTTGTGTGTGCAAGTATGAAAGCAGGTGAAACCTTCCAGAAGTCACCCTATCTTGAATTCAACACCCGTCAGGGAAATCATCTACAGGTGTACTGTGCATTTTGGACACACAGGTGTTCCAGTTTTTTTTAGCATTGGGTCATGAAAATGGGTGTGCAGTATAAATAACATGATGACTTTACCATGTTGGTTAGTTCAATTATAATGAAATACATTTTCTATAGTTTTTTATGTTTTACTACTTTTACACAAATGTGTTTGTAAAAATGACATTTTTATGTTGTCATAGTCTGACAGCCATAACTTTTTTTTACTTTTCTGCATACAGAAATATTAAAATACTTTATGAGATAAGTAGACGTTTTCATTGGTACCATTTTGGGGTTCATACGACACTTTGATCGCTTTTTCTCAAGGTTTTTGGGAAGGTAGGATGAACAAAGTACAGCAATAATGGTAGTGTTTTTTATTTTTATCTTTTGCAGCAGTCGCCATCTGGTATTAACCCCTTAACAACCGCTAACCATCTTTTGACGGCGGGCGTTCTTCTGCAGCGACGTCATTTGGCTCCCAGCACCGCAGCAGCAATAGGAACAGAGTTGTAGTTAACAGCTCTGTTCCAGGAGCAGTCTCTGTAAGTGTCAGAGTAAAACCTCTGATTCCCTGTGCTTAAAGGAGTTGTCTCCCTACAGAGTTTCATAGGCTGCATGAATGAAATACTCTGTCACTTCCTGGTTCAGACTGACTGAAATTTGCATAAGCTCCATGGTGTATCCAGCTCTATGTTTTCAGTTGCTAATTAGATCAGATTAGCTCAAAAGCTTCTGAAACTACTAACAGAACTTTTTATCTGATCCCTCAAACAAAAGCCCTAATTACAGTGCTGTTTACTTGAGATAAATCAAGCTTTTTACTGCCCAGCAGCACAGAGGCTGCTGCAAGCTGTGTGATGATGTCACTCACTGCTATCACATAGAACAACCAGTAGAGGGGAGAATTTTTTAAAGGTCGGTTACTGAGGGAACTGAAACAGCCAGGGAGGTCATAAATTCACTTGTATCTCCTTAAGGAAAACAGATGAACAAAGCAATATATTTGGAAAATGTCTTTATTTTGTGTTCCCTACAATTTGAAAGCTATTCTTTGTAGCGAAACAACCCCTTTAACCCTTTGATTGCCGTGGTACATGGCATTCTCTGATTGGGACTACCAGTGACCTGATGGAGCCCAGGGAATGTCTGTACAGTAAGCTCTCGGGACCCAGAGTAGCCCCAGGGCTGTCGGTATAGCAAGCCTGTGGTCAGGGCACACTGTGCGCTGCCCTGACTGCTGCCTGTGTCAGTATAACACATATTGTATTAGTATAAATGAGTAAGTGTAAAAAAAGGTGTTAAATAGTTATCCCATAACTGGATTAAGAAAAGTAAAAAAAAAAACTTTAAAAAGTAGAATAAAATAAATAATAAAATAAAAATAAATATTTAATAAAAAAGTTATTGTGCATACATTACAGGAAAAAAAAAAACCTACATGTTAGGTACTACATGACAGTAGTAAACTGTAGAATTCATATAGTTTGAAATGTGAATGGTGTAAAAACTATTTTAAAAAATAAATTAAAAAAGTTTTAAAATTTCTGCAGTAATTTATTTGTAAACTTAAACTTTGCCACCAAAAAATACCACTTCTCTCACATAAAACAAGTCCTCAAACAATTGTGTCACTTAAAAGATAAAAAATGTATGACTGGTGAAACGCAAGGAGGCAAAAACTACAACATTTAGCTGGTCATTAAAGGCGACATCTATGAATTTGCATGCACCATTTTTTTAACTTTCCACCGACACACGAGTTCTAAATAGATATAGAGGAGTGTATAATACAACAGTATGAATGAAAGTTTTATGCGCCAAACTTTTTGGTGCATAGAGTGTAATGCGCCAAATTTGTCGTGCTAAGTGATGCCCAAATTTCTATGGCAGTTTCACATCAAACTTTTCCGCATTCTAGGTGAATTAAAATGTTTTGTGCCATCTAGAAAACAGTGTGCTAGCATTTTTTTGGCACAGTGGGGCAGATTTATCAAGGCAGTTGCGCCAGAATTCTGGCTCAATTTGCACCAAAAACAAGCTTTTCACCACATTTACTATGTATCTTAGACAGTTTCAGGCGCTTCTGCGCCGCCTCCGACAAAGGGGGTGTGGCTTCGTGAAAGGGGCGTGGTTTGCTGAAATGGGGCGCGGCTTAATGCGACAAAAAATGCACCAGGATGTGCGACCAAATTCTGGCGTAAAAGTAAGCCAACTTAAAGATGGTACAAACTGAGTCTAGACAGTTCTAACCTGCACCAGATTTATCAACACTATGATAAATATGGAACATATTAATACTCTCTAGTGTAAGTATACACTGTCTAAAAGTAAGACACATTTTATAAATCTGCCCCAATATCTGCAAAAAAAATACTGCATGCAAATTCATAGATGTCACCCTAAGTGCTTTTCAGGCCTGGGGCTTATGGAGTTAATGACATGCTAGCTTTACTTAGAAGGTCGCTACATTTAAAGCAATACAAAATTTATATATTTTTCAATGCTTTACTGCTTTTACACTATTCAAAAAAGTCTTAGGGCCACATGTATGAAACCTGTCTAGGTCTAAAACTCTCTTTGTTGCCCATATTATCCTATCAGAGTGCCACTATAATTTCATATAGTGCTCTAGAAAAATGAAAGGGGCATTCTTATTGGTTGCTATGGGCAACAAAGAAAGTCTTAGACCAAGACAGTTTCCATACATGTGGCTCTTAGTCTATGAGAGTTTCCGAATATAGCCGAGTGTGTGCATCATGGGCGACATCTATGAATTTGACACCGAATAACCATAGTTGCCAACTTTTGAAAATGAAAAAGCAGGAGACTGTAGTGGGCGGCGCGGCAAAATTTTGCATGGACACGCCCATCTTGTCGGTATGTCACGCCCCTTCAAAAAGCCACACCCACTCCACCTAACTGCATAACGGCTTTGGAAGAAAGCCAGGTAGATGCCCTTATAGCCAGGTAGTAACCCCCCATAAGCAGGTAGTGCCCATTACAGGCAGGTAGATGCCCCCTTGTAGCCAAGTAGATGTCCCTTCTGTAGCCAGGTAGGTGCCCCCCTTTGTTAGCCAGGTAGGTGCCCCCCTTTGTTAGCCAGGTAGGTGCCTCCCTGTGTTAGCCAGGGAGGTGCCCCCCTTTGTTAGCCAGGTAGGTGCCCCCATTGTTGCAGGTAGTGCCCCCCATTGTTTGCCAGGTAGTGCCCCTCTGTTGCCAGGTAGTGCCCCCATTGTTGCCAGGTAGTGCCCCCATTGTTGCCAGGTAGATGTCCCCTCTGTTGCCAGGTAGTGCCCCCATTGTTGCCAGGTAGATGTCCCCTCTGTTGCCAGGTAGATGCCCCCTCTGTTGCCAGTAGATGCCCCTCTGTTCAGGCCAGGTAGTGCCCACTCTGTTGCCAGGTAGATGTCCCCTCTGTTGCCAGGTAGTGCCCCCATTGTTGCCAGGTAGATGTCCCCTCTTTTTCCAGGTAGTGCCCCCTTTGTTGCCAGGTAGATGCCCCCTCTATTGCCAGGTAGATGTCCCCTCTGTTGCCAGGTAGTGCCGCCTATGTTGCCAGGTAGATGCCCCCTCTGTTGCCAGGTAGATGCCCCCTCTGTTGCCAGTTAGATGCCCCCATTGTTGCCAGGTAGATGCCCCCTCTGTTGCCAGGTAGATGCCCCCTTGTTGCCAGTAGATGCCCCCTCTGTTGCCAGGTAGTGTCCCTCTGTTGCCAGGTAGTGCCCCCTCTGTTGACATGTAGATGCCCCCTGTTTTGCCTGGTATTGCCCCCTCTGTTGCCAGGTAGTGCCCCCTCTGTTGCCAGGTAATGTCCCCTCTGTTGCCAGGTAGTGCCCCCATTGTTGCCAAGTAGATGTCCCCTCTGTTGCCAGGTAGATGCCCCCATTGTAGCCAGGTAGTGCCCCATTGTTGCCAGGCAGAGCCCCCCAGATAGCTAATAAAAATAAAATAATAAAATCCACTTACCTCACCAGGCTCCTGCAGCACGGCCGCTCCCCTCAGCGGCGCAGGGGGAAGTGAGAGCAGCCGCACGTCACTCCCCTGCAGCCGTGCGTCCCTTCCCCTGCGCCGCTGACCTGTATGTGCGGCGCACACATCGGCGCCGGACATACAGGGGGAGGTGGGAGCGATCCCTCCTGCCACCTCCCTGCACAGCGAGACTCAGGGCGGGTGAAGCGGGCGCAGAGGCCGCTTCACCCGCCTGTAGGAGCGGCCCGGCGGTGCCAGAGTAGCGCACTAGCGCTACTCTGTCGCCGCGGCCATTTAAAGAGCCCCCGCCGCCTGCTGGCGGCGGGAGGAATGCCAACTCCCCCGGGCGGGCGGGCGGGGGACCCCAAATAGCGGGACCCCCCCGCCAAAAACGGGAGAGTTGGCATGTATGCGAATAACAGTTCTAAATAGATATAGAGGAGTATATAATATGACAGTATGAATGAAAGTGTTATGCGGCAAACACAAAGGGCCACATGTATGAAAACCGTCTAGGTCTATAATTCACTTTGTTGCCCATAGTAACCAATCAGGGCGCCCCTTTCATTTCATATAGTGCTCTGGGAAAATTAAAGAGGTGCTCTGGTTGCTAGGGGCTACAAAGCGACTTTTAGACCTAGACACGTTTCATACATGTGGCCCAAAATCTGAACCCTAGGAAGATTAATAGACGTCCCAGATTTTGTAGGGAAATGCTCCAGTCGAGATCGTCCTTTTTGGGACTAGTTTGCCGAGGTTAGGCCATAGGATTTTTGCAGGCCTTGGTGCTGAGGGGTGTTATAGGGTCAGCTGCCCCCTGTATTGTCTTGCGTCACTGCATAGATTTGGCACAAGGATACCATATTTCTGATACTTGTGTTTTGCATGGTCTTACGGCTTTGTATGTGCTTTAAGCCGTCCAGGTGCAAAGGTGCATAGCACCTTTGGACTCAAGGCAGCGCCACTTATTTTAGTTGGGCATTTATTTATTAAAAGTTCATTATTTCCAAACTCCATGTGTTTGTATTGCTTCTGATACTGTAGTCATTACATAGAGGCATATATTATCCCATGTTCAGGCAACTGTTGTTTTATATTAGTGTCTTAGATTTATTTGAAGCAAATATTAGATTGCCCCATATGGACTTTATATAGTTCTGTAATTTTAATTTTGTTACTGTTGACATGTTTGCCATGTGTGTTACTGTTTCTTGAGGGTATTTTCATTTCATTTTTCTTGTAGCCGAAAAATAGCTAGCGATTCTAGATTTAATAAGCCATTCTCAGGAGGGTCTGTATCTGCACTCTATCATGGAAACGTTCCTTTAGTGATTTCATCTTTAATCATCATTATAATTAGAGGAATATATGTAGATTTCTTTCTGAGTTATTTCTGTTGTGGCCCTGTTGTTTCCTGGTACTTAGCCTTCCATAACAGAATACCTGCAGTAATCCCTTTCATATCTAAATTGCACATCTGTAACTCAGCAAGACTCTAGTCCACAGGTATCTAGACTGCCACATGCGTATTTGTCAAACTGCAAGACTTTCTTCTACACCAGTTCTATAGAAATCTTGCCCCGGTCACTTCTATCAGCAGATCAAGTAACTCTTATCCATATAACAACAGTGGTTGGCATAAAGTGACAGAAGTGGAGAATAGAGCCAAAAGGAGCTTCTATCAAATATGAAACTAGGAAGCACTCGTCATTAGATGATAGAGTTGCAGGACAACAAGGAAGATTATGGCAGAGATGGAAATGACACCACAAATGACTTAATTGGGTATTCCCATAAGTTTTAAACATGGAGGCAAAGATTATTACCAAATACATTGCTGTTTTGATTTTGCTTTCCTTTAAAGTTAGAGCAGTTCTTTTCTCCTGCTTGTTTACAGGTTCCCTAGGCTGTTCGCCACCTCGCTCTGCTCTAACAGGCTGAAGCAATGGGCAGGGTGATGAGGTCACTCCCTGCTTTTTGTTATCAGCCAGGAACAGCTTTTTTATGCTTTTTACTGACAAACTTTAACACTTTAGAGCTCTGTAGTCTTGTGCATTACTGTTTAGGCAAGAGGTGTCAAACTAATTTTTCCAGAGGGCCACATCCATACTATGGTTGCATTCAAAGGGCCATTGGAGGACCGTAAGCAGTAGCTAGGGTGCAAAGTAGGGCTGCAGAGCTGTGCCTCGTTCTGTGAGTTGAAGGGTAAGGTGACATTTTCCTTGGTACCTCTGGCATGGTATTTAGTTTTTTGGGGTTTTTTCGTGTTCGTTCACCATGCAGATTAAATTAGACAATCATTTTATGGATTGGATTGTGATACCTATTATGTGTACGTTTTTTATCTTTTTACAAAATAATGGCCCTAATTTATTACTAGTATCTAAAAGCTAGGCAGCATAATCTTAGGCTGTCCAAAAATGTGTTAGATTTATCAGTGTCTTACGCCGATTGATAAATTTAATGCAGTTTTGGATCTGCTTAGTATTGCTTTTTAGACCAACATGTTGGGGCATTTTTGCTGCAGTATACCCCATTATGGCCACTTTCATGTGAAACCAAACCCTCATGATAAAGAGAATGCAAAAAGTGTCTTAAGTTCTTAATAATGTGTCTGCGATATGTTTTGCCAAAAATACAACACTTTTTACCACATTTTAAGACACTTTTCTGGTCCAGCCCAAATAGTAAATGAAGGCGAGTGTTTTCTTTCTATTGGGGAGATTGGTTTGGCATTTAGTTATTTATTACTTTTTTGTTTATATGTTCAGACATTATGTTTTAACTGTGTCTTTTGCTTTTTTTATTAAGTCCCATCTGGGACTGCACTTTGCAGTTGCCTGATCACTTTCATAATTTGCTGTACGTCTCTAGCAGGGCCTAATAGGCCTTTGTACATGGCAGACCCAGAAGCCATTATTTAGCCTCCTGCTGCCATGCCAACCATCAGTGCACCACCACAGCCTTGCAGGTCTGCTGATGGTTCACAGAGGAAGCCCCCTCCCTATGTCCACCACCTATATGCCATGGTGCTATTGATTGCAGCATTTAAGAGGTTCATTTTTCAGGACTGCAGCTAGCTTTTATCAAGGCTGTTGCCCAGCTGTGCATTAGCGCTTGCTCCTGCTGAAGATTGTGCATGCACAACTTCTGAGCCCTCAACACACCTTGGAGATTTTCCAACTGTTTCAGGAGTATGCATGGAGTTGCCTTTATTAGGATTTTCGAGCCCATACTGGCAATCTTCCCTGCTGAACAGTTTGCAGGTGTACTGCCAGGTTCCATGCAGGCTCAGACAGACCTTCTGAGGGGCCAGTGTATGTGTCCTTGAGACATCAATACAGTTGAACACTAAGGCAGAGCAGGGAGTCATCAGCTTCCTGCTCCGTTGACTACACCTGTAGGCCTCAGACCAGGCCTATGGTCTACAGGAGAAAGCAGTGTAGGCAGCACAATGTAGCAATGTTATCATACCTTCTGCAACACTGCATCTCCTTGGCAGCAAGCCAGAGGCAGCCTACCTTAGGCTTGCTGCCTAGGAGATGCTGTGATCAGCATCCTAGCATAGGAAGTGCAATTAATAGGGGTAACACCTGGTAGCTTCCTAGATGACTTGGGAAAGTTGGCTAGAATGTCTAAGGGCATGTACCCATGGCACGGGTTTGCAGCCGGTTCTTCAGACGGTTTGCGGTTTTGCAAACCGTCTGAAAAACCGTCTGCAAACTAACACAATGGGCTTCTATGGAAAACCTGTGCAGCAGTCCCCACTGCACGGGTTTTCTGCCCGGCGGTTTATCAAAAACATTCTACATGCACATTTTTCCGTCCAGTTTTCGGACGGAAAATGAGCATGTGAATGGGAAGGGGGAGGGCTTTTCTCCGCTGGGGACGGCACACAAACCGGACAAATACCGGTCAGATAAACCGATCAGTAGTTGTCCATTGCCGTGTAAATGGGCCCTAACACTGATTCTAAAACCAGACCCCAATAACCCTTCACTGTCCCTGAAAAATATCTCTAGCAATTTTCCTAAGATACAGCTAACCCTGCTGCAAACAAGAGGTCTCTAGGGTCCAGAAATAATCAAGCAATAACTGCACTGACAATAATTGAGATAACATGCTTCAGAAATAAATGCAAATACAAGGAATCTCTTGAAAGTAAAACAAAACTGAAGCAAGTATACTAATTAAAGACTCTAGACAACTAGATACAGAATACCAGCAAGTAATTAAACACATTCCATCAGAACAAACAATATACTCCGCATCATGCTGCCAAACCCAAAGTATTTTATAGAGAGACCACTCTTCTCCAAACAAGCTCAGGCTACGCAGCTGATCTGCTCTGAAAGTTATTTTAGGTGGTTGCATAGCAACTGCTTCATCCCTGATCTAGTAAAAGGAAAAGGCAAGAGGATGCCTGCCATTCGTAACAGTCCAGATATAAAGCATATTAAAGGCTCATGCATACAGTTACACTATACATCTATAGAGTTGCCAAAAGGGGATCTACTGGATTGCCATAGGATTTGCAAAAGGTAATGCCAGGAGTCTAAGGGGCCCCTTGGTTTTTAATATTATACAGAGCTTTGGACTTTGTTGCAGGGATCTCTAGTGTTGCTACCCTATAGCTCTATAGCTCAGATTTAAAATGCAGGCATAAAGTTTGGGCCCCATATGTACAAAGCGTTTATTCCCATAAACCCATTGTCAGGGCTAGGCTGTGCTCAGGCTGCAGGGATCTACAGGCTGCAGCAGCTGATCAGCGACCCCACCCTGATGCACATGCTGCTGACAGCTCTGTGAGGCCCAGCCACTCCTGACAGGGGGCGTGTCACACCAGCCAATGGGAGGACCCGAGACCGCTCCAATCAGCTACAGGGGCGGTATCCAGGAATCCCATTTAAACTCCCTGAAGGCTGAGTGCAGCGCCTGTGATATTTCCTGGCTACCTTGTGTTACTTGTGCTTTAAATTGTGTTTTGCTTATTCCATGTACCAGACCTCGCTTGTTCTCCTGACCTCGGCTTGTCTTCTGATTTTGTACCTCGTTCGTGTTTGACCTCGGCTTGTTTACGTTTATCCCTCTGGTTCCTATTTGTGGCTTGGCGTTCCTATTTGGTATTGAATCGGACTGTCTGACTATTCTTCCTCCTGACGGCCCCAGCACTTTAGCAGCGCAGGGACAGTCACCCAGTTGGCGTCTGCTGCTTAGGGCAGCACGTCAAGTAGGCAGGGACAGTGGGCTGGGTTCTAGTCAGGGCTCACTGCACCTCCCTTGACGTGACACCCATAGAAACTTTGCTTCTATTGATGAAGACATCAGTACTTATGACAAGTGTTGAATCCGGTATGGGAGTATATAACATTAAATCATATTGAGGCACAAGAAGCTATTTTCAACCCATCCAAATGTTATTTTTATATGCCATTTTGGAAGCCAGCAGTAACATCTGCAGCACACTGTAAAAGCCTGTGCTCGATTTTCCTCCAGCAATGTTAGAAGATATTCTTCATCCAAAAAAGAAATTGTTCTTTCATGCTAAAATGGATAATATATAGATATTAGTCCAACTTCCACTCCCACCACTGATATTTTATAACAGTTTCTTATTCTGGATATCTGTTTATGTCTATACAAATATAATAATTTATTAACAAACAAACAAAAAACATTTTTTAGAAACAGAAATTTTGTAGACAATTTCTGATGACAGTCTGTTTTTCCCTTTCTTTTCTTGTGTTCTCCACATTCAGATTTGATTTTTTTAAAATACATTCCTAAGCTGAATTTTTTTTTATGCTTTAGATTTTATTTTATTTTTTTGTGGAATAGATTTAGGGCCACATGTATGAAAACTGTCTAGGTCTAAAACTTTCTTTGTTGCCCATAGTAACCAATCAGAGCTCCAATTTAATTTCATATGGTGTTCCGAAAAAATGAAAGGGGCGCACTGAATGGTTGTTATCGGCAACAAAGAAAGTGCTAGACTTAGTTTTCATACATGTCCCCTTTAGTTTTCAAATGGTACCATAATAAGACATCTATCTATTTCTATTCTAAATCTAAAGAAAATCTAGTAGGCCATTCCTGGAACCCTATTAAAATAAAAAATCAATACTTGCCTTCCTCCAGTTCCAAAGCTGCATCTCTCCCATCTTCTGTTTCATTCTGCCGTCTCTGAACAGGAATATCACTGCTACAGTCTCTGCTTACAGTACATCACCGTTCTGAGCTGTTCACTTTCAAATGGTGATATAAGTAGAGGCTGCCTGGGAGCAACAGAATTAAAACAGAAGATTAGAGAGAGGCAGCGCTGGAACCAGGGACCAAAGGAAGGTGAGCATTGTTTTTTTTTATTATTATTTAATGGGACTTCAGGAGCTGCTGATCAGATTTTCCTAGGAAGTGGACAAAGAGAAAAAAGTGCACCCTACAAAAAAACACAGCTCCAGTGATGGAGAAATAAAAGTTATTCAGAGAATTTGGGTTGAACAATTTCTTCATTTGGGGTCTTATTGATTGTAGGTATGGATGATTTTGATTCCAGTTGAAATCATAACTTTCCCTTCTGGAGTTTGCTCTTTATCTATTTATCACACTTTTTATACATGGTAATACTTTGATAAAGCATTGATTAGTCCTCTTATTACACATTATCTTTAGATAACAATTGGTATTCATACCTTTTCTGCATTTGTCGACATATAACTATTATTAATAGTAGACAAGGCTATATGTGTCATTCATTATACTGTGGTTTGGCTTACATACCAAAAGGCCAGTTGGCCTTCTGTTTTCAAATGTTTTTAAACTTTTCTTGCTATTATTTTGCTTTTTATAAAACATTTATATTTTGTATGTCCTCGGTGTGTATCTGGTGGTTATGTGATTGTTTTTCTCTGCTTTCTATAAATTTACCAAACTGTAAAAACAAATTCCACTAAAAAATCGTGCAATTTTTTTTTTTCCAACCCATAAAGAATTTCATTTTGGTTTTCCAACATATTGTATGATAAGTTAAATTTTACTGCTAAAAATGTATGTCACGTGTGTCCCCTCGGCGCCTGCGAGTGGCGCTGCGACTCGGCGCCTGCTCTGCTGTTAGCCACGCTCGCTCCCGTTCCCTAGGGCGCGTGTGCGCTGGCTCTCGGAGATTTAAAGGGTCATTGCACCGGTAATTGGTTATTGCCAGGCACTGATCCTATTTATTCCCTCCACTTCCTCCAGTCCCTTGCGGGATCCTTGCGTTCTTAGCTCGCTGTTTCTTGGTCCATAGAGTCCCTACTGCTCCGCATTCTGTTCCGCTGTTTCCAGGGTCCTGCTTTGCTGTCCTGCCTGCCTCCGACTACTAGCATGGCCTGACTACGTGTTCCTTGCCGCACCTCAGCTGCCTCCGCGTACCAGCCACGTAAGGGGTAGCGACCTGGTGGTATCCCGCCGCAGCAAGACCATCCCGCTTTGTGGCGGGCTCTGGTGAAAACTGGGTTCCACTTAGATTCCGCTCCCTGGCGTGGTTCTCACCATTGGTCGCGGCGGTCCAGCGGATCCACTACCATTGCACCACTGCAGTCTACCCACCGCAGCGTGACAATGTAACTCAACCAGCAAAGAACAAGCCCTAATATGGCCATTTCAACCAAAAAGTTAAAAAAATTTATGGCTCTTTTAAGATGTAAAGGAAAAAATAAAACCAGCCTTGTCATTCAGCAGTTAACCTATTATTATTAACTTAGAAACCCAAGAAGAAAAGTTCAATTTTTTATATGTCTCCTACTATAATGCTATTGATGATATACGGCCTAGCTATTAGAGTTGGAGGGGTGTTCCCACCATAGACTTTGATAGCAAATGAAGGAACTCGGAATTCTAATAAAACAGAATGGAGAGTCATGCGTGACTGGCTCTCCTTTTTGAGCCGACACTTTTGGTGGCCCATTCCCAAGATAAAGATTATGATAGCATATCCAATCGATATGCCATCTAAGGCTATAGTGGAAACACTGCTTTAAGACAGCACCTTTTGTGACTAAGAGCTGATGACACTTTTAGCCACTCTGTCACTCTTAATGGCACATTGCTGTAGCAAAAGATTCACCACTGATATGATAATCAAATATGTATATACATATACTCACAAAAGTGAGTACACCCGTCACTTTTTTGTAAATATTGTTGTTACGACGCAAATATCTGCTGTTAAGGACCAAGGCTTGGCAGCGGTTAATCTCTCTGGCCTGTCGACACACCCTGGGAGAAGCCTGGCTAATGAACCTAGGATTGACAGCTCAGCTTCTACTCAGTTCAGAAGGTGTGTTGCACAGGCCAATAGGAGGGCCCGGAGACTGCACCAATCGACTGCTGGGGCGGTGTCCGGGCGCACCATTTAAACCTCCACAGTACTGTCGATCTTTGCTTATGAAAGGTTATCTCTGTGCTTTTCTCCTGTATTTCCAGTTTGTGTATTCCTGCTTACCTGACATCGGCTTCTTTTTTTACCATGTTGTGTCCCCTGATTTTGTACCGCGTTCCTGTCTGTTTTTTGACCCTTAGCTTGCTTCTGGTGATTCTTTCGGCTTCCGATTCTTGGCTGTGACGTTACGTACCGTTACCGGCCCAGGCTGATCGACTCTGCGTTCTCCTGATAGCCCTGCACTTAGTAGCGTAGGGTCTGTCGTCCAGTTGGGGTCTGCCATCTAGGGCAATACGCCAAGTAGGCAGGGACAGTGGGCTGGGTGACAGTCAGGGCCCACTGCACCTACTCTGACGTGACAATTGTATTATATCTTGTCTTGGGACAACACTGAAGATATGACACTGATAGAATGTAGTCAGGGTACAGCTTGTATAACAGTGTAAATTTGTTGTGCCCTGAAAATAACTTTTCTGCAAAAAGGGCAATACACTACGTGGAAATCCCTAAAGAAGATCACGTTGAAAGTCGTGGGCAGCTTAAACATCTTTTGATCAAAATATGTGAAGCGAGAGTCTCAAAGTTTTTTCATGTATGATAGATAGCATAAATGCTTCTTTAGGGATTTCCACGTAGTGTATTGCCCTTTTTGCAGAAAGTGCCGCTGGCGGCGGTCTGTGTGTGTACATGTATAATTACATGTGTGCCGCAGCCCTGCCAGTGGCACCCAGGTTTGCATACGTTTTTTCAGAAATGTTTTTGTGTGCAGAAACATACGTTATACTTGGTGTACATTGATTTTAACCTAGATGGAAAGGAAGGGGTGCTTCCATTTTGGGTTTCTGTCCCCGCCCACTCTCACAGGCTGTCATAAGAAGGGCAGCTTTGCAGGTTGGGTGTTTTTTATTTTTTTCTCTCTGAATAATGGAGGTCGGTTGACCCAGCGGGAGGCCTGATTGGCTCGATTGAGAGGTAAAGATAGGATAGGACTGCCCGATTTTGAGATCACGTTGAAAGTCGTGGGCAGCTTAAACATCTTTTGATCAAAATATGTGAACCGAGAGTCTCAAAGTTTTTTCATGTATGATAGATAGCATAAATGCTTCTTTAGGGATTTCCACGTAGTGTATTGCCCTTTTTGCAGAAATGTGCCGCTGGCGGCGGTCTGTGTGTGTACATGTATAATTACATGTGTGCCGCAGCCCTGCCAGTGGCACCCAGGTTTGCATACGTTTTTTCAGAAATATTTTTGTGTGCAGAAACATACGTTATACTTGGTGTACATTGATTTTAACCTAGATGGAAAGGAAGGGGTGCTTCCATTTTGGGTTTCTGTCCCCGCCCACTCTCACAGGCTGTCATAAGAAGGGCAGCTTTGCAGGTTGGGTGTTTTTTATTTTTTCTCTCTGAATAATGGAGGTCGGTTGACCCAGCGGGAGGCCTGATTGGCTCGATTGAGAGGTAAAGATAGGATAGGACTGCCCGATTTTGAGATCACGTTGAAAGTCGTGGGCAGCTTAAACATCTTTTGATCAAAATATGTGAACCGAGAGTCTCAAAGTTTTTTCATGTATGATAGATAGCATAAATGCTTCTTTAGGGATTTCCACGTAGTGTATTGCCCTTTTTGCAGAAATGTGCCGCTGGCGGCGGTCTGTGTGTGTACATGTATAATTACATGTGTGCCGCAGCCCTGCCAGTGGCACCCAGGTTTGCATACGTTTTTTCAGAAATGTTTTTGTGTGCAGAAACATACGTTATACTTGGTGTACATTGATTTTAACCTAGATGGAAAGGAAGGGGTGCTTCCATTTTGGGTTTCTGTCCCCGCCCACTCTCACAGGCTGTCATAAGAAGGGCAGCTTTGCAGGTTGGGTGTTTTTTATTTTTTCTCTCTGAATAATGGAGGTCGGTTGACCCAGCGGGAGGCCTGATTGGCTCGATTGAGAGGTAAAGATAGGATAGGACTGCCCGATTTTGAGATCACGTTGAAAGTCGTGGGCAGCTTAAACATCTTTTGATCAAAATATGTGAACCGAGAGTCTCAAAGTTTTTTCCTGAAAATAACTTAACACACAGCCATCAATGTCTAAACCTCTGGCAACAAAAGTGAGTACACCCCTAAGTGAAAGTGGACAAATAGTGCCCAATTTGCTGTTTTCCCTCCCCAGCGTCATGGGACTTACTAGTGTTACAATGTTTTAGTTGTGAATGGGGAGTAGGTGTGTTAAGTTTGGTGTTATCTCTCTCACACTCTTATATTGTTCCCTGGAAGTTCAACATGGCACCTCATGGCAAAGAACTCTTTGAGGATCTGAAAAGAAGAGACATTGCTCTACATAAAGATGACCCAGGCTATAAGAAGTTGAGTGCACGTGCTCAGCATCATATCCAGAGATTGTCTTTTCAGAATAGACGTATGAGTGCTGCAGAGAGGTGAGGGATCAACCTGTCAGTGCTCAGACCATATGCCGGACACTGCAACAAATTGGTCTGCATGGCTGTCATCTCATAAGGAAGCCTCTTCTAAAGATGATGCTCAAAAAAGCCTGTAAACAGTTTTCTGAAGGCAAGCGGGCTAAGGACATGGACTACTGGAACCATGACCTGTGGTTTGATGAGACCAAGATAAACTTATTTGGTTCAGATGGTGTCAAGCGTATGTGGCAGCAACCAGGAGTACAAAGACAAGTGTTTCTTGCCTACAGTCAAGCATGGTGGTGGGAATGTCATGGTTTGGGGCTGTAGGAATGCTGCCAACTGTGGGGAGCTACAGTTCATTAAGAGAAGCATGAATGCCAACAGGTACTTTGACATACTGAAGCGAAGCATGATCCCATCTTATCAAAAAACTGGGCCGCAGGAAGTATTCCAACATGATCCCAAACACACCTCCAAGACGACCAATGCCTTGCTAAAGAAAATGAGAGTAAAGGTGCTGAACTGGTCAAGCATGTCTCCAGACCTAAACCCTATTGAGCATCTGTGGGGCATCTTGAAACGGAAGGTAGAAAAGCACAAGGTCTCTAACATCCACCAGCTCCGTGATCTCATCATGAAGGAGTGGAAGAGGATTGCAGTGGTAACATGAGGAGCTCTAGTGAACTCCATGCCCAAGAGAGTTAAGGCAGTGCTGAAAAATAATGGTGGCCACACAAAGTATTAACACTTTGGGCACAATTTCTCCATTTTCATTTAGGTGTACTCACTTTTGCTGCTAGCGGTTAAGACATTGATAGCCATGTGTTGCGTTATTTTGAGGGCACACCAAATTTACACTGCACATTCACTACTTTACATTGTATTAAAGTGTCGTATCTTTAGTGATGTCCCATAAAATGATATACCGTGTTTCCCCGATACTAAGACACCCCCGATAGTAAGACGTAGCGGGGGTGTCGGGAGGTCGCCTAATGTAAGACGTACCCCCGAATGTAAGACGTAGTCTGCGCTCGGGCACTGCGATGGCCCGGGCGCCGACAGGGCTTCAGCTATATGCGGCTCCTCAGGGAGCGCATATAACTGACAGCCGAGTACAGCGCACAGTGTCCGGGCGCTGCGCTGGCCCGGGCACTGTCCGCAATTCCTTCACCTATATGCGACTCCTCCGGAGCGCATATAAGTGAAGGGATACCACTGAGGGGCACAAAGCGAGCGCTCCGTGCTCCGCAGTGGCCTCCGGGCGGCCGCAGATTGGCGGCTGTCCGGAGCTCCCCGGCACAGGCAGCGTGTGTCATCACGCTGCGTGCGCGGCCTGATGACGTCACCTGCCTGTGCCGAGAAGATGCAGGAGCGCGCCCGGGAGACGGAGCAGCGGGGATCCAGGTAAGTGATTGTTTGTTTTTTTATTTTGATAATATTGCCTACAGCTGCCTATACCTGCCTTATACCTGCCCTACAGCTGCCTATACCTGCCCTACAGCTGCCTATACCTGCCCTACAGCTGCCTATACCTGCCCTACAGCTGCCTATACCTGCCTTATACCTGCCCTACAGCTGCCTATACCTGCCCTACAGCTGCCTATACCTGCCCTACAGCTGCCTATACCTGCCCTACAGCTGCCTATACCTGCCTACAGCCGGCCCTATACCTGCCTACAGCTGCCTATACCTGCCATGTACCTGCCTACAGCTGCCTTATACCTGCCCTATACCTGCCTACAGCTGCCTACAGCTACCTATACCTGCCTACAGCTACCTATAGCTGCCTACAGCCTGCCATATACCTGCCTATGGGGCCATATACCTGCCTATGGGGCCATATACCTGCCTATAATCTGCTTATGGGGGACATATACCTGCCAATATAAGACATACCCCGAAAGTAAGACATAGTGGGACTTTTGGGGGTAAAAAGAAAGTAAGACGCTGTCTTACTTTCGGGGAAACACGGTAATACAATCTTTACAAAAATGTGAGTGGTGTTCTTTCTTTTGTGAGATATTGTATATAAATGTATATATCCGAGCTGTCTAATGCTAAGACAGTTATAATGTGAGCCTCTATTCTTCAGAATTTTTTTAGTCCATAGGGCAATAGAAAATAAGCATTCTGATGGGAAATTCTTACTTTCTCTGTTTTCTATTACTTTTACATGAATTGTGGTGAAAAAGCATAACTATTTTGTTTTAGGCTATGTCTACACAGCAAATGTTACAGTTTGGCGGATTCTACATACTGAATCCGCCAAAAAATCCAACTATAACCTGTGCCCCATAGACAGCAATAAAAAAACAAATCTGTGCTGTAGTGTACACAGATTTTTTTTTCCAGTTGGTTTTGAAATCCACTGGATTCTGGCAGATAGCCAAACCTGTCAGATCTTCCGTCGGATTCCCATACATTCAATATACTGGGCTGATGGCAAATCCGAAAATCGGACTTTTTAGCGCACACCCACGACAAAAACTGTAGTCTTTGATTATATCTTGTGTGACAGCCTGAGATAAGTGTCCCTAAAATTCATTTCAAAATCTGTATTTTGCATTGCATTACTTTATAATACGTACTTCCTCAAAGGTCAGACTGTGCAGCAGTTTATGTACAAATTGTTTTTACTGGTTTTCAAAGATCCACACACAAGGAAATGTTTTTGGAAGACACAAAAGGTTGAATAGTTCATGAACAATGCATAAAAATGTGTTTTCTATTTGTACAAGCCTTGTGACTGCATCTTGTTTTATCAGAAATGATCTCATCTGTGCTGATTGGTTGAAGGTAGTCATGTGGTAGCCACTGTATTCCTGGTGGTCAGCGGCTGGCTCTCAGAAGGGATGACCTCATACACAGCTGAATTTGTACGGCCTTTGAACTTTTTGGAATGCAGAACTGGAAAATAATTCTTAATGCTCTTTTCTTTAAGGTCATGAAAAATCCACATATAAAAGGTTATTATAAATAAAAATGGGATTAGCAAGTCCTGAAACTGTAGATAAACATTTTGGTAAAAATAAAGTACTGTACAATTGTAAACAGACAGCATGCCTTCCTGTTTATTACATATACGCTTTATAAATTTACTGGTAAACTACAGAACACATTGGATTGTATTAGGTTGGATGTGAAAGAGACAATTACTAGTAGTATCATGTTGTACCTGATAGCTATAGATAGTAGTAGACAAGTGAATAAATCAGGCAATACCTTGTTATATGTAACACCATGGCTGAAGAAGAGAGCTAGTACTTTGGAAGGCTCACCATCAAATATACTCAGTTAGCCTCTAAAAGGTATCGCCTGATTTCTTCACTCTTCTACTGAAGAAACAACAGAGCATATCCTAAATACCTGTTTACATACATTAACAGCAACCAAAAATATTGCATTACCAGATCTATTGATCTGCTATAACATTGAAACCACTGGCAGGTGAAGTGAATAACATTGACTATCTTGTGACCATGGCCCCTGTCAAGGAATCTGATGTATTAGGGTATGTTCACACGGCTTAACTGCGGGGCGTACAGTACGCTCCGCAAATAAGCCAGGGCTTCGGGAGTCGCACTGATCGGCACGTACCCGCCAGCCCCATAGACATGCATTACTCGCGGCGCGAAAGTGCCGCGAATAAATGATATGTCAATTATCTCCCCATGGGTACAATACGATCGTATTGTACACCCGGGGAAAGAGGAGGCGTAATCCATAGTTCTCTATGAGAACTGTGGATTACTGTAATGATTGGGGCGCATTTCGCTCGTATTAGAGCGCAGTACGCTCTCAATATGTGGCGAAATGCGCCCCAAAATAAGCAGTGTGAACATAACCTTAGACATAAGGGGCGCCATGCATGATTTTTGGCGCCCAGGTACCATTTTTTTGCATGCATTTGTAGTGTAGAATGCACCTGAATTTATGAACCTGTTCTACTGCAGGTCATAGATTTCGTGCTTTCTAGCAACTAAAGGCCACATGTATGAAATTTGCAGTTTAAATGCCAAATTTCATGTGCATTATAATAGCATAGAATGTGCCTGATTTATGAACCTGCTCTACAGCGGGTCATAAATCAGGCACATTCTAGTGCTAACATGACATTTCTGGCTCAGGTAAACCACTTTGAAAGTGCTATACCTGTTCCAGCAGTAATGCACCTACAATTGCCATAGCGAAGCTATAAATCTATAGCTTCATACGGTTCTAGTGCACCCTGGAGGCATTACATTAATGCGAACAGGGCTGTGTCTGATGTCGGGCTGAAAATACGGCAGACTTCTGGCGCAGCCCCGTTCATACATGTCCCCCTTAGTGACACTTCTGGCTCAGGTAAACAGCCTGGATTTGCCACACTAAACACATAAATGTGTAGCTTCGTATGGTTGTAGTGCGACACACCTCCAGCATGCCCCCGATCTCAGGCGCACTACAAAGTCCCGCGGGTGCTCTGTAATGCGCCTGATATTGGAGTGCGACTGTTTAAAAATAGAGCGAACGGGGCTGCGTCAGTTTTCGAACTGAAAAGACACAAGCTAACTGGTCATACATGTCGCCCAAAGTGAACAGTCAGTGCTTGCAGTTGATGTGTTGAAAGCAGGGAAAATAGGCACACGTAAGGAGTAAAAAACTTTAACAAAGACCAAATTGAGTTTGCTATACAAATGGATAAGTGCATCTTCATATTAGCATGTTTTGTGCAGAGTTTTTGGTATGAAGTGATTAATATCGAGCAAAACTGATCCAAGGAAGGACAACACGTGACAAGGTCATGGGTGCTCAAGGCTCATTTGTGTGAGTGAGGAGTACTGGCTGGACAATCTGGACCGAACCTATAGACTTGCTAAACAGTTAAAGGTAATTATGATAGCATGGTCTCAGTAAAATACTTGTTCATTTGTCATGTACACCCTTAGCAGCATGTGACATGGGTGCCACTACAAGGGTGTAATCTATATCCACTCACTCAATCTTGCACATACCTTCCACTCAGGTGGCAAACTGAGTATAAATAGCACCCCAACACAGTCCACACACCCCAAAATATATACACTTAGGCCATGTTCACACGGCTTAAAACTGGACGTATTTCAGTCCGCAATTATGCGCCGGAGTGCGCAAATTACGGGCTGAAAACGTCCCAGTCATTACGGTAATCCACAGTTCTCATAGAGAACTATGGATTGCGTCTCCTCTCCCTGCTCGGCGATTACGCCAAGGGGGGAGATAATTGACATGTGAATTACCAGCGGCGTATACGCGCACCCGCCCCCGGCCACACGGAGTAATTGCGGGGCGTAATTGCGCCCTGCATATACACCGTGTGAACCTAGCCTTAGACCACCAAGAAAACATGTAAACATCAATGGTGAATGAATAAATAAATAGACGTGATTAATGGTTAATTAAAATAAAAAATATCTAAAAAGTGAAAAAATTCAACAAAATGCGTGACAAAGACTACACGATTAAACTGTGTGGATTGGTTAGAATTTACTAAAAATGCTTCAACCCATGTAGAAAAAACACCTCGGACCTATAAATCCATCTTTCTGAAAACACCTAACACTTACAATGTAGATTTTCTGTTCCTTGGGGCTAAGAAGGAGTTGGAACACAGCTCAGGTGATGGCTGAACCCCATGCAATAAACAAGTTTTTCTCAGTTGTATTATTTAAATTATAAAGTATATTTTATTTTCGGGTAATTAGTTCTCCCTTACTGGCTTGTTAGGAGATAAGGGAAAAAGACATGAGATACCTAAGTATATGTCCTTTGTTGACTCATTTTAATGTGGTTGGGGGACATCAAGGTTGGGTAGACAGACCCTCAACCATCCACCCTTTGAAGTAAATAAAACTCCAGGCTCCATGTCAAAAGTCTCACTTGGAGATAACCTGTTACCGCCACCCTCAATAAACCAGGTCCATTTGTTTTTGACTGGAATTTATGATACTTGAATAAACCAAATTGTAGTTACTGTAATAAGCATAACAAAGTTGTAGTTAGTGAAATATACTGTACATGATACACTTTTCCATGACAGTTCATATTATTATCCTATAAAGCTATTACGTGCAAGACCAGCAACAACAAATTCAAACACGAAGTATAAAAATAGTTTTTTATTGATGTAATATTAAGAATATAAAAAAAATTGTTCAGAGACATGATGGACAAACAATACCAGAAATAATGAGTAGCTATATCATGATTTATTCGTTATAGACATAATTGGCAATAAACAAGTTCAATACATAGACCAATAATATGCATATAAACATATGGCAAGTGCAGAAAAATTAATAGCACAATAAGTATTCACGACATAAATAGATAAATAAGTAAGCAGGTGTTAGTGTATAATATATGGGATATAAATGAAAAGTGCCAGTGTCCACTAAATGACTAATCAGTACATAATAAATATGTATATAAATATAAAGCCAATAGATATTAGCATATAATATATATACATAAAAAGTGCTAGTGCTAAATAACTGACTAGGTCCTATAAATAACGTGACATAGTGCCAGACATAGAACATCGGTCAGAAAATTATATAGATTACCCACATGTATGAAAACTGTCTAGGTCTAAAATTTACTTGGTTGCCCATAGCAACCAATTAGAGTGCCTCTTTCATTTTTCCAGAGTACTATATGAAATAAAAGGGGCACTATGATTTGTTGCTATGGGCAACAAAGTGAATTTTAGACCTAGACAGTTTTCATACATGTGGCCCTAAGAATCAATTCCATATGCGTTTTGCATAAAGTGCTTCAGCAAGGGTCAGAGGGAGGGTTCTAAGTATATCGCAGTCAGTAAGAATCAAGCAAATAGCTGAATTACTTTAGATATTGATTATCTCTGCGTGCACGCAAGATGCAAACATCCATTGCCTGACAGGAAGCTATTACAACGAGACCAGATGTTGGAACTAGTCATGTGATCAGCGCCATATTGGTATACCTAGCGTTGAAGCTACCGGTGCACAACACTGTATGAGCGCTAAACAAATGCATAGGTATATGCATCACGCGCATGTACAGTAGAATTATCGAATTGAACTGGCAATGCTAGATCTAAATATATAAACAAAAGAAGATATAGAAGATATTACTGTTGCAAAGAAAAAATTTATATGGGAATAAGCAGAATGATATAAAGTGGAAAAAAGTGGAAATGATTGATGAAAATATAAAAAGGCAGTGAAAACAAATACATAAAAAGTAAAAATTTATAAATAAGGGTGTGAGTAAAAGTGAGGGAGAGTGAATGTGAAAAAAAAATGTAAAAGATTAATGAATGAATAAATAAATAAAAGTGAATAATGGTTAAGTACAATAAAAAATATAAAAAAGTGAAAAAATCAACACAAAGTGTGACAAGGATTGGTGAGAATTCATTAAAAATGCTTCAACCCATATAGAAAAAACACCTCTTACCTATAAATCCATCTTGCAGAAAACACCTAACACTTACAATATAGATCATCTGTTCCTGATGACCAGGAAGGATTTGGACCCCAACTCAGATGATGGCTGAACCCCATACTGTGAACGTTTTTCTCGGTTGTAAGTATATTTTATATTTAGATTTCAGAGCTGCCCATTAGGGTCATTTGTTGTCCCCGACTGGATGGATAGGTGATAATGGGGAGGGGCAGGGGGTACCTAATTGTAAATGTCCTTTGTTGACCCATTTTAATGTGGTTTAGGGATGTCAAGGTTAAAACTCCAGGCTTCATATCAAAAGTCTCAATTGGAGATAACCTGTTACCTCTGCCCTCAATAAACAATGCCTAGTGGTTTCTGACCGGAATTTATTGAAATACACTGTACAAGCTTCAGTGTCTCTGTGGAATAAAACGCCTTCTCACTTGGCCTGTCTTACACGTGTACTGTATTTTCTCATCAGGCCTTGACTGACGCAGAGGAAACATCCAATGGGCCCGTGGGCATGGTGGATCAATGAGAATAGCAGGGAAGCTTTTAAGGGAGAAATGCAGAGAAAGAAACAAGGCAGAAAGCAAGAGGTCTGTGCAGTTATGTACAGTACAGTAGTTGTATTATGGGCCCCTAAAATCAACTCCACTGGTGGACACCGGGCACACCAGTGCAACACTGTTTATTCTGGGGACATTTAGTGGTCAGCTATGGTGAGGGTTTACTTGATGTGTATTTTGCCGTAAAATGGCAACTGATATTGAGATGGTTGCTTGACATTTATTATTTCACTTTAGATATGGATTTACTAGTTGTCAGTGTGTAAGATATTAATTTAAGCTGCTCTTTCATACTCTGCGCACTTGCTGGTGCTGTACAGGAACAATAAAGGAAATAAAATATATTGCATAATACATTACTTTTAGTGCATCATTTAGTGAGTCAGAAGATCCGTCATAAGCAACAGTAAGGTACCTCTGCAGGGTGTTGGGTTATTAGATTGCTCTACTACTAGTCAAGTAAAAAAATTTCACAGCTTAAACTTGCAGAACAGTGACAATCTCCAGTAATCAGGCACCAAATATTGCATCACTCCTTAATTTATCTACAAGGTCAAACAAAAGTAAACCATAATGAATTCAAGAGATATAGCTAACCCATATGCGATTTGTTTTTTTAGTCTTCACATATAGTATGAAACCAGCTTAGTCCAGGATATCATTCTAGTGGAAGTGACATCATCCTTTATATGGCAAGTAGCATCTTCTTCAGGTCATAGAGCCCTAGAGGAGACAATGCAGATAATACATAAAACATGTTTTTAGGACTTGCCTTACGAAGAGTCTTGTTGCCATAGTGCGCAGAGTCCACTGCAGGACTCCCATTTCCTCAATGAGGTAGTATAATGCTGCATTGCTCAATGCTATCTATTGATGGTACCTCCAATCAAATGCACTTGCAAATGAAGAAACATAGAAACTTGATGTTAGAGAAAGCCCACCTGGTCCTGGTCATTCTAATTGTCCAAAAGGTCCAATGGTCGATGCATATGATGTAGGGTATTAGGCATTATTAATCAGATGTACTCTGTGTGTATTGGAATATTGGTGCCTGTGTTTTGTGTTTGACACCTAGAAAGTGTTGGGCAGCCCGACTAATCTAATAGTATGGGTGTCACTAATATGCTGTAAGCCAGCATGGTGTACCACATGTATCTGTATTTATGGCACCCTTCTGTATCGCCTTATTTATATGCAATTGTAGTACCAGCAACCACCCCACTCATGCGTTGAGAGTGTGTGAGTGGCTGTTTTATTGGTATTTTTGCATTTGTGCAATCTCTCCATACATTATACTGTGGCTTTTCTGCATGCTGGTGTGAACAGGTATTAAACTATTGTGCAGTTTTTTATCATCTAATTGTTCCCCCAGCAGTGGGTTCTGTGAGCTGCTGCTCAGCAATTAGCTGCACCTGTTAATTTTTCCCAGGTAGCACATAGGCCAGAGATGCCTGCTACTGGGTTCTGTCTAGTCCAGCCATTGAGCTGTGAATATGGTCCCAAAAATTGCAGTGTTTTTTGAATATTGGAAAAACCCATAATGTGTCTGTTGGAAGTGGATGGATGATCAAACTGCAGATAGTCCAGCAATACTAGGGATCCAAAGGATCCTTTTTCAAGCCTGAAACATAATAGAGTCCCTCTGGATAAAGCTTAATGATCCGGCATTACATGAATTTATTTTTAACGTAATTGGAGTTACTAGACAGGAGCATGATATATACCTGAAAAGAAATTGTATTTCTAAATTTGAATTTATGTGGGTAAAATGACTAGGCACTCCTTTTTTTGCCAAATCAGTCCCTACTAAATACTAGTCTGGGGCTGGCACTGATCGTGAATGCTGGGCTGCCACACCAGCAGGATCTCTTTGCTTATTTAGAAATGAACCCATTATGACGTTTTTCTGGTCTTTCTTTAATTCTTCTGTGTGGACTCCTAATGCTCTGGGCTATCCTGCCAATTCAGGCCTTATTTTGGATTGTTTATATGACTGGTCTAGACATACATAACTAATATACAGTATATTATTACAACTTACCTGGCTGCATCTCTATTGGGCAAAGACATTCAGGAGCAAATCCATTCCAGTTAAATCATGACGACTTACCACAAATTGATCAAATCACTTGAAGTAAATTATATCAGGCAACAATAATCAAAAAGAGGTCCATTTAGCAAGATTTATGAAAGCTAAAACTTCCATTTGCTTTCATTAAAAATACAGGACAAACCAAAAAAGAATAGCTATGAAAACGCTTACATGTTTTGGAACAAGTCCTTAAAAGGGAATCTGTCACCAATTTTTTTTTTTTACTTATTAAATCAAGCCCCTGATCCATATTCTTTTCCTCTCAGCCGTTTTTATTTCCCGATTGTGGATTTCTCAACTCGGCCATCTATATATGATTGTGGGGAAGACATTCTTGCTTGCACTGCTTTAACAGCAGTCAGAGAGATACTTTACAGCAGCTTCATGCACATAGGATTCTTAAGACTGATTCTGTCTCATAGACTTGTATAGGAGAGTTTTCACTGTGAAGGGAGGGGAGAGGGGGAGCTGTGACATCTCCTCTTGTGACTGGTGGATTCTGTGCTATCTGTACACAATGGTGTCTCCTTTCAGTTTGACCCTGCTGTTACTGATAATGAGCGACTGCTGAAAAGCTCTCTAAACAGAACAGGAAGTGTCAGACGATTATTAGGCTTAGTGGCCAAAGTGAAAACTGCAGGACTTAAGAATTATAAAAAAAATACTGAAAGTGATATGGAAAATGAAAAAAAAAATAACCAAAAATTCCTAAAAAATGTGTTTAACATAGAAATGTGAGTTAAACAATAAGTCATTTTTTGATGACACATTCCTTTTAATCACTGACGTTATGATTAAGGATTTGTTCCGAGATGTGATTGCGTTTTGACAACTATTTTCTATAGGTTGGTAGAGGGAGGTTTATTGTTAAAGGGGGTTGTCTCACTACAATGATTGCTTTTTATGTTAAAGATCTTGTAAAAACAATTTTGCAATATGTGTCCATCAACAGTGCCCTACCTATTCTGAGATATCCCCTCTTGTATGGGCTGCATCAGCGCCTCAGGTCGCTGTAGCTGTTCAACCTCTCCTGATAGACTGCCAGCACTGGTTGCTATAGCTACAGACCTGTTTGATCTATACTGATAGGCTGAGAGCACTGGTTGCTATAGCTACAAACCTGGCTTCTACTGCAGCCTAATAGAAGCCAGTTAACACGCCCCTGAATTCAAAATGAAAAAAAGAAAACAGGACTGACAGGATAAGATGAATCACTGTAGTGAGACAACCCTTTTAAGGGTTTATGTGTTGTGTATATTTGTGTTAAAATAGAAAATGCTAATAAGAAGAAAACATAAAGGTTATTCTTAACTAAAAATAACATTTGCTTTACTGTGATCTGAAGAAATGAATTAAGGCGAGTACGAAGTTTTAAATCCAGCTCTATTTGCATAAAAACAATAAAATTAATTTCACTATGCTGCCCTGCATTTCCAAATTCTGCCGTCTGTATGTTCCCCACGTACCAAAGACTTTGTAGCAGTAACTATAGAATGCTGTCTATAAATGTAATATAATATGCACAATATCAGTCTCAAACCTATTTGAGAATTTGAAACTCCCGGGCCCCAATGCAAAATCTTGGACTTGATCCCCTCCTACTATGTGATATTTACTATATTGATTCTTTCCTAATTGTCAGGGGTAATATTGAGCCCTACCAATGCATGAACCAAAGGCTACAGATTTATAACTAGTCACATTATTATGACCAGCTAATATCCATAGTAACTGCCGCATGCAGCACGGGTAGTAATTAGATGGGGTGAGAGCGACAATAAAGGTCCTGATAGTTTTTACAAGTATCTGGAGCCACACTGACTGCATCCCACAGCTGCTGGAGGGTGCGTAGGGGGCAAGATCCATAAATATGAATCAACTGGGTTAAATTTTGGAGATTTATGGGGCCAGTGTAGTACTTGGAAGTCTTGGTCATGGTCTTTCAACCAATATCAGCCATTTATAGCTGTGTGACATGTCCCATTGTCTTGCTGGAAGATCCCATCTGCCCCAGGAAAGACAACCAGCATGTATAGGTGTACTTGATCTGCAAGGATGAATTCATACCTAGATCAGTTGAGACTGGATGAGTGGCTCAGAGAATGTCACAAAAACATTCCCCAGACCATAACACTGCCACCAACAGCTTTTTTCTTCCAGCAGTGGTTGAAGGGTGTTTGTTCTCTGATTTTTTTCACCAGACAAGACAACATCCATTTAATGAAGCAGAAAATGTGACTCATCAGAAAAGGCAACCCTTTACCAATCAGCGGAGGTCAAATTCTAATACTGCCTTGAAAATTGAAGCCTTTTCTACCGATATAACTTGATTACCAGAAGATCAGTGACCCTCCGTCTGCTTCGGAGGCCCATACACAGTAAAGTTCAATAAACTTTTGTTTTAGACAGACATCTGGCATCACCCTGGTTCATTTTGGCAGCGTGTAGCATTTCAGTAGCCAACAGTCACCTCTCACATCAGTGGCATGTGGTGCTCCACAGTTTCCACATTGCTTAATCTCAAAGATGCTATTTATCCACTCGTGATACACTTTCACCACAGCGTCATGCGAACAGCTCACAAACTGCACAGTCTCAGGAAATGCTACCATATTTGGGCTAAAAACCAATAATCATCCGTTTTTTCAACTTTGATACATTTTTACCCATGACAGCACTGGGGGATATGTGTGCAGAAAGCATATTGCACACATTATATACCCACCTGCTGGTCATAATAATGTGACTTGACTGTGTAGATCATAACTACCAGTTCTATACACTATTCATATATTCCTAAATCCTGGTAAAGTCCTAATGTAAAATCCGCAGTGTTCCCTCTCCCCACCCCCAATAGCCACTTGCTAAAGATTGCAATTATTTCTCATTAGATTTATATACTTTACATAATAGTAAAGTATTATTTGTGTAGTCATATAACACTGTACACACGTTTTAGGCAAGTGTGAAAAAAACTGCAAAACTGTTAGATTACAATTGGGAAATTATAAATCAACAATTAGGTGTGAAAAAAATCAAAGTATTTAAAGGGGTTGTTTCACTACAAAGATTCGTTTTCAAAATGTAGGGAACACTAAATGAAGACATTTTCCAAATATATTGCTTTGTTCATCTTTTTTTTTGTTAAGGAGCTACAAGTGATTTTGTCACCTTGTGTACTCTCTCTGGTTTCCCAAGGGACTGACCTGTGTACTCCTTCTCCCCTGCTGTTTGTTCTATCTGTTAGCAGGGAGTGATGTCATCACACAGGTTGTGGCCAGCAGTGAGAGCTTGTGTGTTATCTGATTTTTCAGACAAAAGACTAATTACTCTACTGTTTACATTAGCTCAGCAGCTTCTCCTGTCCTGGTAGAAGGTAATTTAGCTAATCTAGACTAATAAACATAATAAACAGAGAAGTTTGAATACACAGAGCTCATATGCTAATTACAGACAGCTTGACCAGGAAGTGACAGAGCAAAGCAGCATTATTTCATTCATGCATCCTATGAAACTTTGAGATGAGACAACCCCTTTAATGTGACCACTAGAGATGGGCGAATTTCTCGAAATTCGGTTCGCTCACTTCGCCGAATTTCCCGAGAAAAAATAACTTCGTTCTGAATTACTTCGGGACGAATCACGTTAAAAAACAGCTATTTCCAGGCTGCACAGAGCCTGCAGGGTGCTGTAGAACGTTGTGCCATGCTTAAATATGCAGAGGGAGCTTGGTTTGGTCTTCATACAATGTTGTGTTTTAGTATGACACGCACATGACTGCCGCTGCTCTTAGAATCGCTTCACTATAAAATTCCCTGGGCATTTAAGAGGGCAAAACTGACCAAAAAACTGAAACGGGAATGTAGCATGATAAAGTCATGGCAGCGACAGCTGGAAAAAAACAAGCTGAGAGCTCAGGTGGCAACATCAGTGACAGAGTGTGGAGGTGACGGCAGCAGCCACAGCAGCAAGAGGTCATACAGTGGCACAATAACATTCTGGAGGTGGCAAAAACTGTAGTAGTCCCCAGAGTGGCACAATCACACAGTGTGGAGGTAACGGCCGCAGCCACAGCAGCAGCATGAGGTCAGACAGTGGCACAATGACATTCTGGAGGTGGCAAAAACTGGAATAGGCCACAGAGTGGCACAATGACAGAGAGTGGAGGTGACGGTGGCAGCAGCATGAGGTCAGACAGTGGCACAATCACATTCTGGAGGTGGCAAAAACAGGAGTAGGCCACAGAGTGGCACAATGACAGAGAGTGGAGGTGACGGCGGCAGCAGCATGAGGTCAGACAGTGGCACAATGACATTCTGGAGGTGGCAAAAACAGGAATAGGCCACAGAGTGACACAATGACACAGTGTCTAGGTCACGGCAGCAGCCACAGCAGCAGCATGAGGTCAGACAGTGGCACAATGACATTCTGGAGGTGGCAAAAACTGGAGTAGGCCACAGAGTGGCACAATGACAGAGAGTGGAGGTCACGGCAGCAGCAGCATGAGGTCAGACAGTGGCACAATCACATTCTGGAGGTGTCAAAAACAGGAGTAGGCCACAGAGTGGCACAATGACACATTGTCTAGGTCACGGCAGCAGCCACAGCAGCAGCATGAGGTCATAGAGTGGCACAATGACAGAGTGTGGAGGTGGGTGGCAATACCAGTCCCTGGTAAAGATGGTTGGTGGCAGATGGAGAAACTGTCAGCAGATGTGTGGCATCAGGCGGGTGGCGGCATCAGAATAGTGGCTGAGGCAGGTAGTTTGAACCCAGACTCATTTCTCACAGTTTGGGTGAGGCGTCATGGCTGATTTAGTCTGACGCCTAAGGCATTGGTGTGTGGAAATCCTGGCTGATCCACGCTTGACTAATCTTGACAAAGGTCAGTCGTTTCACATTTCCTGTGGACAATCGGGTTCTCCTTGGGTAACGATGGCCCCCGCCGCACTGAACACCCGCTCTGATGCCACACACTACTGGCCGGGCAGGACAGCTTCTCCACTGCAAACTCGGCAAGTTGCGGCCACACATCCAGTTTGGCTGCCCAGTAGTCCAGCGGATCTTCTAACTGGGGTGGCAGAGTGCTGTCCAAGTAGGCCACCACCTGTTGGTTCAGGGTCTGCTCCAGGTCCTGCTGCTGCTGCTGGCGACTGCCCTCCTCACTCGGCGGGTGAAGGAAGCTGCTCATCAGTGACTCCAGACTTAGGTTGCTGCTGATGGAGCTGGTACTGCTCCGACCCCCCCCCCACCTTCCTCCAGCAGCCGCGGCAGTAGTACGTGAGCGCTGAAGAACCCCCCGGTCAGACCTGTCAGAGGAGGGACGATGCCGCACATAGGCAGTGGCCAACTGACTATGGAGGATTTCCCTATAGTATTTGATTTTTGTCCTCCCTCTCAATAGCTGGGAAAAAGGCTCCCATTTTGGACCATAGCGAGGGTCCAATAGGGTGGAGAGCCAGAAGTCACCCCTTTTCCCGGATGCAGACTATTCGGCTGTCACTAGCCAGGCAAATCAGCATGCTGCGGGCCATTTTGCACAAGTGACTCCGGGGGGCTCCCTGCCTCCATCCCCAAACTGTATACTGCCAGGGTGCTTGCGGGTCATCTGCCTCGTCTTTCTCATCTCCATCTACCTCCTCCATCTGCTCCTGCTCCTTCTCTCTTGTCACCTGGGTAGAAAATCCACTCATTTCACCAGACAATGCTGCTGCTCCAATGTCCTCCTTCTCCTCCTCCTCCTCCATTTCAGTCCCCACCGGACTCATGTGGCCGCGAGATGCAGTCGCCACATCTCCAGTCCCCTGCCCAGACAGATTTTTCAGCATCTGTTCCAGGACATGAAGCAGTGGAATGACGTTATTCATCCCGTAGTCCTGGCGACTGACAAAATAACGTGGCCTCCTCAAATGGCCTCAACAAACGGCAAAGGGGTCACGCATTTAGCGCCCCTGGCGGACATCAACGTTACACAGGGGAGTACTCATGTCCGCCTGGTTCATCAAAAATCGTTAATGGCCTTTCTCTGTTCATACAGTCGGTCCAACATGTGCAGGCTGGAATTCCAATGGGTGGAAACATCGCATATCAGAGTGTGTTGGGGGAGGCCGTTCTGCCGCTGCAACTCGAGGAGGGTGTTCCTGGCTTTGTAGGAATGAATGAAGTGCATGCACAGTTTCCTGGCCATTTTCAGAATCTTCTAAAGATCGGTGGAAGACTTCAGGAACCTTTTCACAACCAGATTGATCACGTGCACCATGCAGAGAGCACGGACCATCCCTCCTCGGTGCAGCATGGACACCATGTTCCTCCCATTGTCCATCACCATGGTTCCGATTTGCAGTTGGCGCGGAGAAAGCCACACATCGATTTCTTGCTGCATGACGCAGAGCAGTTCCTCCCCTGTGTGACTTAGTTCGCCTAGGCAAGCCAGGTGTAGAACTGCGTGACACCGCTGTGCCCTACACATGTGGTATGATGGAGCAGTACTTGTGGAGGCTGAGATGGTGGTGGTGGAGGAGGAGGAGGAGGCGGACATTGGCGCAGGAGCCGCAGTTTGACAACGTGGAGGAGAAAGCGGTGTCTCCTGTCCAAGTTGTTGGTGTGCTTGGACAGGAAGCACATTCACCCAGTGGGCCGTAAAGGACATGTACTGGCCCTGACCGTAGTTACAGCTCCAGACATCTGCACTGACGTGCACCTTGGAACAAACCTATAAGCTCAAGGACTGGCCCACCTTCTGTTCTACATATTTATGAAGTGCTGGTACTGCCTTTTTGGAAAATAAATTACGGCTTGAAACTCTCCATCTCGGCTTGGCACAAGCCATTAGTTCTCTGAATGGTGCAGAGTCCACCATTTGGAAAGGGAGGGACTGCAGTACCAACAACTTAGACAGGAGCACGGTCATCTGCTGCACCTTAGGATGGTTGGACGCATACTGTTGTCTCTTTGCAATCGCCTCGCTGAACGACTGCTGGCACCATGAGTAGCGAGGAGCAGGAGCATCTGGACCAGGAGATAATGTCAAAGAGAAACAGCTCCCTTCTGCAGAGGTGGTGGAGCCTTGACTGGCTGCAATGGCATGTGTGCCACTGGGCGCTGCTGTGCTGTTTGGGCGGGGCAGGATGGAACCCACCACAACTGAGCCACGTTTCTCCCAGGCCACTGGATGGAGACGCTGCATGTGTTGACGCAGGGCCGTGGTGCCAACGTTAGCTCCCTGGCCATGCTTCACTTTCTGCCCACAGATTCTACATATACCCATATTCGGCTCCTCCGGTGTCTTAGCAAAGAACTGCCACACCGCCGAGTATCGGATTTTACCGCCAATGCTCCGCACTGAGTGACTACTACCGCCACTGCCTCGCTGAGCCCCTGTGCCGCTACTTTCTTGGACCTGTGAAGCGGGTTTTTTACCCCATGGCCGCTTGGCTCCGGACCTCACACTGCTGCTACCCTGCTGACTCACGGCCACACAACCCACTTACTGGCTGCGCCGCTGCCTGACGCGCAAGCTGACGCCCTCTTCTCCTGATGATGATGAAGCCCTTGCCTCACCCGGTTCCCAAGTGCGGTCGGCTACATCATCATCTATTTGTGTTTCATCGTCACTGCTGTCCTCATCACCGGTCTTGGTATGCAGAGGCTGACCCCTCACAACATGACCTCCCATGCCACTCTCCACCTCGATACTTTGCCGCCTGCTGCAAGAAGCAGAGGATATTGGCCCCATTTCTTTGCTGCCAAGTAGCTGCTGACTGTCCTCCTCAAATTGTTCATCCTCGCTATATAGTGGCGCTGAGCCCAGACCACATAGTAGATCTCTGGCTGAGGGAACCGGATGGGACAGAGGCGGGTTGAGGACGGGTGAGGGCCGCTGACCCGCTCCCGGGCCATGCCAACTAAGGGTTGTGTCTGACGTTCCGACCGACTCTTGGCTGGGGTTGTCAGATGTCATCTGGGAGGAAGTGGATGGCCTAGTCAACCAATCAAGAACCCTTGGGTTGCTAGTCAGCACACGGCCGCTACATGACAGTGGCAGTTGTGGCCTCAACGAGTGACCACTGCTGCGACGTCCCCTTGCTGTGCTGCGACCTGGGCCTGGAATGTTTGTGCCTCTGCCACTTGCAGGTGAAGAACCTGCCACCTCTCTGTCTGACATACTGTTTGTTCTAAAATGTACAGACACTGTTTGATGAAGATATCTGTATATGATAAATACACACCCTGTATTTGACTCCAAATGAACCCACTAAGAAGCTTGGGTAACCCTTGGATATAAATTGCACTCCACAAGGGGCGGGAAAAAATTGACTTATATGTGCCGTTTAAAAACTCTGTGTATTTTACTGAATATAAAAGCACACAAAAGGCTTAATTAATCTTCGGATATGAATTATGCTACAGAATTTCTTCTGTGGCGGTGAAAAACAAAGTTTCTTTTACTGAGTACAACTGCAGAACAACGCTTAATTAACCCCTGGATGTAAATTGCGCAAAAGAATTGAGCAACCAAAAACTACGAGCTTTGTAGCGTGTTACAATGGTGTGTTTTCTACGCTACACAACAAGAGACAAAATTGTTATTAACCTTCTCTTGTGACTTAGGCTGCTGGAAAAATGTATTTTTTTTGGCGGTGAAAGACGGTTTATTTTAGTCACCACAGCAGAAAAACAACACTTAATTAACCCCTGGATGTAAATTGCGCCAAACAATTGAGCAACCACAAACTACGAGCTTTGTAGCGTGTTACAATGGCGTGTTTTCTACGCTACACAACAAGAGAAAAAATTGTAATTAACCTTCGCTTGTGAATTAGGCTACAGGAAAAATTTATTTTTTGGCGGTGAAAGACGGTTTATTTTAGTCACCACAGCAGAAAAACAACACTTAATTAACCCCTGGATGTAAATTGCCCCAAACAATTGAGCAAAACCCCAAATACGAGCTTTGTAGCGTGTTACAATGGCGTGTTTTCTACGCTAAAACAACAAGAGAAAAAATTGTAATTAACCTTCGCTTGTGAATTAGGCTGCAGGAAAAATGTATTTTTTGGCGGCGAAAGACGGTTTATTTTAGTCACCACAGCAAAAAAACAACGCTTAATTAACCCCTGGATGTAAATTGCGCCAAACAATTGAGCAACCACAAACTACGAGCTTTGTAGCGTGTTACAATGGCGTGTTTTCTACGCTACACAACAAGAGAAAAAATTTGTAATTAACCTTCGCTTGTGAATTAGGCTACAGGAAAAATTTATTTTTTGGTGGTGAAAGACGGTTTATTTTAGTCACCACAGCAGAAAAAACAATGTTTAATTAAACCCTGGGATATAAATTGCGGCAAACAATTGAGCAACCACAAACTACGAGCTTTGTAGCGTGTTACAATGGCGTGTTTTCTATGCTACACAACAAGAGAAAAAATTGTAATTAACCTTCGCTTGTGAATTAGGCTACAGGAAAAATGTATTTTTTGGCAGTGAAAAAGACGGTTTCTTTTAGTCACCACAACAGCAGAACAAAGCTTAATTAACCCATGGATGTAAATTGGCAAAGAATTGAGCAGCCAAAATGAAGTGGTATTTGTATTGTAAAAACGCTGTTTCTTTAAATGAATACAACAGGAACAGGCTTATGATCCCCCTTGGATATTCAATGGTGCTGTGAGCAGATATCATTAAAATTATATGCAGCAGCAGTGGACGCACACTGGACTTCAGATCCAATACCCCAAAAAATCAGAAATAGAACATTAAGAGAACAGTCTCTGAGACAAGCTGAGACACCCCCCAAAAATCGCTGTATAAAAATCAGTTCTTCAGTAAGGACAAGAGTGCAAAAACACCAGCCTGGATCTGAAACATGTTATCTGGATCTGAAACATCAGTTTGGTATGGATATGCTTTAACTTATGGAAAAATAAAAAGTCTTTCATTGCCTTCTACCCTGGACGATTTCGGCTGGTTCATTACTTTTTGCTGCATTTGTACTTCTCCAAGATGTTTGGAACAACCTCCCTATTGAGTTCCTTCAATTATTTTATACAAGTGTATCTAGAAAATGAGGACAAAGAATGTTCATACCAAATATTGGTTTGATCTAAATTTCTTTATTGTTCATTCAATTTGCATTTCATTAAATAATAAAAATAATATATTAGCACTTTTTTAAGAAAAGCATTCTAACTTAACAGTTTGTTTTTTAAAACCTGACTACATTTTTTGCACAGAGCGAAAAATTCATAATAGTGCTGGTGTCTGGTTGCAATCACCGGGCCTGGGTTACACTTCCCTACCTGCTTTAGTTACACCAATGCTGCACTAAAATCATATGAATTCATAACCAACCTCTAGAAGTATCCAATTCACATCCTCACTAGTCATGAACATTTCTCTTTAAAATACAGCATGCTAATATGTTTAGAAATCAATATGTTTTTATAAAATGTGATAGGCAGCCGCCTCTGCTAATTAACCAACACCTCCAGCTGAGACATGAATAATTATTTCATCTGCATATAAACGACAGAATATGTTCTCTTAGGACAGAGATCATTATTGTAGACTGAAACAGCTCGTCACCAGCCAATTTCAACAGCATGGTAAAATCAGTGTTGAAATGTTGCCAAATCAGCATTAAACAGCAATTTGTATGCAAATGGCTTGCTATTTCTGAATAATTTATCCTGAAAGAGTGCGTCCTGTAGAAAGAGTAGTAAGAGTAAAGAAAAGAATAAACCGCATGTAATGCATCAAAAGACTAGACAGAAAGTTGTAAATGAGTTTATAATCTTTATTTAGCAGTCTACACTTCCTTCATTCACCCTTTTGGTGGGTATAGATTTCACTTTACAAGTCATAAATTATTATGCAGTGTACCGATGCAGAAGATTACTGATCATTAAAAGCATAGACATTCAGGAGTCTTTGTCACTTTTCTCAATTCTTGCATTTTATTGAGATGTTACCCTATGGCCTGTTACCCAAAGGCCTAGTTAGTTTACTTTTCTTTTGCCACCTCCCTCTACCTTCATTATAATAATAAAAAAAATGTAAGTCATGCTGCAAAGATGCACACAGGCACTGTGATTGTGTTATAGGACAACAATAGGCAAAAAGGTGGACATTCTGCCTTAGAGCAACCAATATATTGGTCGGTCTGAGGGTTTACTTGCCATTCAGACCTCACTGACTGTTTTGTATAAAGCAAAGGCTTATGGGAAAAGAGCTGAGGAGCTCCTCAGCGCCCTCTATTGGATGTAGTTACCCTCAGTTCACATGTAGCTCGCAGGAGCCTAGCAATGTGAAAGGGATTTGAGCCAAACCAGTTAAGTTCAGCTACAGACAGCTGTTTTGGAGTATTTGCCCCTCGTCATTGCATTGAAGGACTTACTGGTTGGCTGGGTGAGAGGCAAGAGTGGCTTCGAAAGGGGAAAAGTCTATCCTAGATGTCATTAGTAACTCTTGCATCTAGAGGAATAACTGGCTGACATTAGCATTTTTTTCTAATCTCAAGAGACCCTATGTGAATCATCACTCCTGTGCCCATTAAATCACCCTGAAATAAATGTACATCATGAAGAATCTAGTTAAGCAGATCTCTGGAATACATTTATGTGAGGATAGTTAAGGGCAGGCTTGGATTGGACCACAGGGGATTAGGGGAAACCTCCGGTGGACCTCTGGGCATGGTGGGCACCTGGGTGGTTTTTCAGTGAGAAAAAAAGGAAATAAGGAGGCAGAAAGCATGAGACAAAGTGGAAGATTCATGTGCATTATGTGCAATCATGTACAGTAGCTGTAGATTGGGCCCCCCAAGAATCAACTTTAACGGTGGGCCTCCAAAATTCAACTCCACTTGTTGTGGATGGGAACAAAGATTATATATGTGTGATCCTTTGTGTCTCTATTTTAATGTATTAGTTAGTATATACTTCACATATACATATATATATATATTATATACATAATAGGCACATACTTATATAGTACAGCATGTAAAAGCTGTAGGTATATCTTTTGTCATTAATGTGTTAAACAAAATGGCTGCCTGTAGTAGTTTATATAGATCGTCGTGTAATCCAAGATGGCGCCTAGTCAGAAGTTACACCCTGTGTACAGACATTCCTGAAGCTGTGAGGAGTGGTCCATAGATAAGGACGTGCCAATAGACCCTCACAGACAGCTACATGTGATGCTTCTTATCTACTCATTTGCAAAGAGGTATAAAAAACCACCATTTTGTGAATAAAATCAGGAAAGCACTTTCACAGCAACAGGGCATGTTGTGATTTGTTTTCTCGGTGCACCTTTTGTTATTTTTAAGATAATTTGAACCCCCACAAGGACAGGATAGCCCCTTTGAGGCTACTCTCTATTACAGATGGCGCCCAACGTGGGGCATGGGCTTAGATCTGATTTATTAACCGAAAACTGAACTGGTGGAGCTTCTACTGGCGGACACAGATGAGAGATAAAGGCGCCATCACTCTTCTGAATATCTGTCCGGGTAAGTAAGGTTTAAACTTTGCTTATCCGAGCAGATTGTTTGTCTAGTGGGAGTTGTACTATGTTTCATTCGGTTAATTGTTAGATCACGCTGACAGGTAACGAGTCGGCCCATGCTATTGAACCTATGACCTGTCAAGTTAACTCCTTGTGGGGTATTTTCTGTTTTATGTGTATTGAATGTTTTGGAACTGATTGAAAGCAAAGCTGGGACGCAAGGTGTTAAGCCAGCTGAGAACAGAGCAGAAATGCTCTGTGGTTTATGAGAATCTCCCCTGGGAGTAACAGGGGATCTCTAAGTCCCTGCCACAGAGAGCAGAGGACAGGTCAGCTGACTTGGAAAAGAAAAAAAAAAAAGCATCTTGTGATAAAATTTGAGAATTCATTTGATGGTGGAATCATGAATTCAGGCTTTCCTTGGTGTAGAGGAAGGCTGAGACAGCTTGCCTGAAATCGGTTTTTTTAAACATTTTGATACAAGTCTGTCGTCTGTCGAGTCTGTCATGTGTGTCTTGCAGATAGATAAATGTGAGCATGTGATTGTAGAAACAAAGAAACAAAGAAGTTTTGGTATGTGAGTTTTGAGTTTAGTGCACAGCGCCATCTGCTGGTTTTAGAGTGTAAGAAATTAGATAAGAGTCTCATTGTTGATAGGAAGAAGTAAGTGAAGTAGTCTGAAGAATTTGCAAGTAGCTGAAGTGTGATTTATGACCTCAGAAAGTATTTGTGATAAGAGAATGGAAATGTCTGAGGGTTAATACAGAAAGGAGGTAGATTGAAGGATCTTGGAATGTTTTGTTGATGGCTGAATGCTGGTACAGTGTAACTATATGGATGCATAAAGAAGGGTGGGCCCCTGGGGGTGCAGCTGCCTATGTGTATCATCCCCCAGGAGAAGTTTCTGAAACAAAGGAAAGTGTGAATATTGTGCCGACGCCCTGTAATGGCGGAGGGACTTGGGGGTGGAGAGCAAAGTCAGGGGTGTAGACAGAACTGCTGCAACAATAGGGAACCACGCCCCAGGAGCAGCCCACCTGTGTCACAAGTCACCCTGCCCCCTGTAGCCACACCTACTGCTCCAGCCCTGCCCAGTACACCCAGACTACCTGAACCTTTAGTGCCACTGCCCGCCCCTTCCATGTCACTTCCTACTCCAGCCCCGCCTACTGCTCCCATCAGGATGTCACATCCTCTTCCTTCTGGGTTAATGCCCGCCCCTTCCGGGGTTACCAATTCTATTTCCGGGACCAAGATGGTGGAACACAGCACTGTATGTCCAATTATGGATGCAGATACTGGGGATATATGGTGACCAGGCCCAGCCAGCCCTACAGTGGAGAACCTCATGGTACTGGGAGGAGAAGATACAGTGGGAGCAGGCTCTAACAGCATGAGGATGACATGATAGAAGGAAGAACGAGCGGATGAGCTCATAGGACAAGTCAAGCAAATATTCGGCTTGCTGCTGCAGGGGGCACACCAGCTGACCCACTGCATAGCACACCCCGGGAAAGACACTGGAGGAGCAGTCAGCTGACCAGTGGAGAGGGCTCAGGAATTGACTACGGCAGACCCCCTTATCTCACCGGCCTCACTGCAAGGGAGGGGTGCGAAGGCCCGAACATATTATGTTACATACTCACCGAGTCAAGCCTCTGTCTTAACAAGTGAAATTACTGGACCCTGAGAAACAACCTATGTCCTATTACAGAAAGATTTATGGTCTTTGTCAGAGGTTAAAGCAGGGGATTCAGACGGGCCCATTGTGGCTGAATCCCTCATCAAGCCGTCAGATATGGATGAGGTCACTGCTGCTTCCAGAGTGTAATGTTGTGAACAGCTGAAACAATGGGCTGGGGACAGACTTTCAGATCAGGCATTGACACTGACAGACTTCACTCAGGATAAAGGGGAAACAGTGAAGAAATATCATGCATGGATAACTCAGATGTTCTCTGATTTAGGATTTTCTTCCTTTGAGAAGCCGCATGCTCGGATGCTGACCAGTGCCTTTGTGGATGGCCTGCTGGAACCCATCAAGAAGCAGATGAAGATAGTTTGGCCTGAGTACAAGACTCTACCAGTTGATGTGGTGCTTCTAGTTGCAAAAGGCATCGAGAGCAATCTGCCTGCGGGATATGTGGGATGAAAGCCTGCTCCTGTGATGGTGGCTGACACATATGAGGACCCTGGAGCCTACAAGCCAAGACCACCGCTTACTTGCTTGAACTGCAACAGAGCAGGACACTGGCCCCCCCTGCAAATCAAGAAGAGGAGAACACCACAAGCCCAGATACTCGGACCCTGCTCCTGATGTCTGTCCTATTCCTGAAGCCCAGCATCCATAGGACAGGGATATCCACTCTTGTGCAAATTCTGGTATGAGGCAGTGAAGACAACTCCCTTCCACCTTCATGAAGATGCTTAGAGTCCTTCCAGAAGCTGAAGAAAGCTATTGCCAGTGCCCCTGCACTAGGCATCCCGGCCTACCAGAAGACCTTCAAGCTCTGTGTATCGGAAAGGGAAGGACATGCCCTGGGAGTTCTAGCACAGGCCCATGGAGGCCGAAACAGACCAGCTGGATACTACTCTGCAAGACTGGACCCAGCTGCAAGGGGAGGACCTTCCAATTTACAGACTGTAGTTGCAGCCCAAGTGCTGCTGGACAAGACAGCGGATATCGTAGTCGGACGCTCCCTCATCCTTCTGGCTCCATGTGACATCTCCGCCATTCTGAACCACAACATCTCTCATCAGCGTCTCAGGCTTCAGTGTTCTCTCCTCCTGCCGGATAACGTCAATCTGCTGCGCTGTTGTGTTCTTCATCCAGCCACCTTACTTTCCCTTTCTCAAGGGGGGAATGAGGATGAAGAGGAATTGGAAGAATCCGGTGCACATGAAGAAAGCCATGATTGCTTAGAAATCATGAAGATGTTGACAACACGGGATATGCCGTGAGCACATCACACGCAGTGTTGGAAGCAAGAAGTCTGCCATTGCATAAGTCAGCCCAAGAAGACGGCAGCATGACGTTTGGCAGAGGGCAAAACGGCCAACATATATACGGATTCAAGATACGCTTTCGGGGTCGCCCATGACTGTGGACCTATTTGGGAAGCACGAGGATTTCTCACGGCTGCGGGAACCCCAGTGAAACATGGACAAGCCATTCAGGTCCTGATGGATGCACTGCTGCTGCCACGGAAAGTGGCCATACTAAGATGAAGGCACATGGGAAGCTGAATACAGAAGACGAAACCACTCGGCTGACCAAGCAGCCACACAGGCCGCAGGAGGTGAGAAAGGGGAAGCAAGTCAGCTGTCAGTGGTGCAGGAGGAAACTCACAGCCAACCTGCAAGGAGACTGCTGGCCAAGATGCAGGAACAAGCTCCACTGGAAGAACAGGAAAGCTGGGAAAAGAAAGCAGCCTTAAAGGATGATTGTGCACCCACTATGAGCACACAAGAGCCAACAACCACAGACCCTCCATCCAAGCGTCTGCTATGCAAATTGCAACAACAAGCAGAGGAAGCAGAAAAAGGAGCTTGGAAAAAGAAGGGAGCCAAGAAGAACGAAGAAGACGGGCTATATGGAGTAGGGAGGCGACCCTGCTTGCCACGGGCGCTATACCCAGCTGTAGTGCAATGGGGACATGGAACGGGACTCTGAAAGCACAGATGCTTAAAGTGGCAAGAGAAACAGTCATGCCCTGACCAGACCGCCTGCCCATAGCTTGGTTAGAGTCAGGCACACGCCCCGGGGATAGTTACCTCTCTCGCCCTATGAGATCCTGTTAGGCAGCGCCCCAATGTTAGGTGCATATTTCCCTCAGGAGTTGTAGCTACAAAACGATGCTATGACCTCTTATGTGACTGCAGTGGTTAAAGAGTTGTCGCTAATGTATTTTAGAGTTTTCCATTCCAGATCCAGACGTTGCTGCTCATAAGCTACAGCCTGGAGACTGGGTCTACGTGAAGAAGTTTGTGTGTAAAACCCTAGAGCCGAGGTTTGAGGGGCCGTACCAAGTCCTGCTGACCACGACCACATCTGTCAAGGTGGCAGGAAAGCCCAACTGGATCCACGCTTCACACTGCAAGATCACTCCAGCCCCCGGAGATGAGGCAGATGCTGCGTTTACTGATGTTAAGTAGTTATGTAGCTTTAACTCTTGGTCAGAACCCATGCATATATTGGTGTGTGATGGAGGAGTACTGGGGACCCTCTTGCTATTACTGGGGTGCTGTGGGTTGGAACACAGGGAAAGACTATGGGGTATAGACCACAGACTGCCTTAAAGAGGAAAGATAAACAGGGAAAACCCCTACTTACTAGAATAATGTTGACAAAAACAGGAACCTGTCGAGAATAGGGAATACCAGGAGAAAGTATGTCCCTAACGCTAACTATTGAAGACCCTCAGGAGACTGATGGCGGTATATATGTCCTGGGAGCTTATATACGGGGAGGGGCACAGGGTTTTAAAGAGAAAATTCAGTTAAAGGACATGAATACAGATCCAGAGAAATGGTTGGGAGTCCCAGCACCCACACCGGTAAACCCGCTTATGCCCCATGTCCAGACTTTTCAAGGCATGACAGCCATGGATGATCCTACCCTGGAAGATACTATAAGGGTAGAGACTGGGTTCTCAGATAAGAACTTGTGGCTAGATTGGGTAAAATATACAGCTGCCCAACATAACAAAACAAACTGCTATATCTGTTCAGCTGCCAGACCTCATATAGGCACTGTCCCACTAGAGATTCCCGAGGCAGCACAAGAATGCTTTCTTAGTTTATACACCAACACCACCACAGATCATGCTGCCTGTGAGGACTGGAAGGCAGGGTACCCAATCATCCAAAAAAGCAACAAAGCCAACAGTTGGGGTTACTGTCTACCCAGGCAATTACACCTGCTATACCAGTAGTGTGGGAAATGGCAGATTCCTGGGCAAATTCCCTAAGAAAGGTTATTGCTCCACATACAGTAACATCAGTGGCAGCCTTGTACAAAATCAGGTCCTAGGGGACATATATTGGAGATGTGGAGATCTTAAACTTAGGACGAAATTGGAGGGCAACTGGACCGGACAATGTGCCCTAAGTTACTCATCCCATTCCACATATTGAGTGAGGGGTCAGAAGATAGTGACACAGAGTCAGGAGGAGAAGGAAAGCCTCCCCAAAGGGCAGCTTCAACCCCCATGTGTATATTGATGCTATAGGAGGCCCAAGGGGGGTCCCTGATGAGTTTAAGGCAAGGGACCAAGTGGCCGTGGGGTTTGAATCTCTGCTACCGATAATCACTGTCCACCCAAACAGGAGAAGAATTAAAGCGTAACTACCGAATGGGAAGGTCACTGTGGCCATTAGAAAGCTCAATGATTTCTCAGAAGAAGCGTAACTCAGGCATAGATCACCCCTGGGAACAGTGGTTTACTTCATGGTTTAAGGGTTGGCAGGGAATGCTTGCCCAGATAGGTATTGCCATATTGATTGTGCTGCTAATTCTTGCTCTAATTGTCTGTTGTGTTCTCCCTTGTTTGAGGAAACTATTTGTGAAAGCTGTGGACCAGGCTACTCCCATCATGATGAACAGTTGTCCACGGCCTGGCCTCTATGATGACAGCGACACTACCACACTCTTCAGCTGTCCAAAGCCTGACACCTATGATGATGTGGACATTAAGACACTATTCCATGAGAGACCATTGACGTCAGAAGTGCTCCGGAAAGTCATCTACTCCCCTCTGCAACCGCACGTCTCATCAAAGAATTAGACCATAGAAGTGTAGGGTGAGCTAGGGCGTATCAGGGACTTCGGGGCCGCCCTTATCGGGGCGAGGTACTTCCGCAAGAGACAAGAATAGGGAAAGAGGAATAGGGAAAGAGGATAGGGAGAGATAAAAAATGAGAACAAAGTCTCAAGGGGGGACTGTTGTGGATGGGAACAAAGATTATATATGTGTGATCCTTTGTGTCTCTATTTTAATGTATTAGTTAGTATATACTTCACATACTTATATAGTACAGCATGTAAAAGCTGTAGGTATATCTTTTGTCATTAATGTGTTAAACAAAATGGCTGCCTGTAGTAGTTTGTATAGATCGTCGTGTAATCCAAGATGGCGCCTAGTCAGAAGTTACACCCTGTGTCCAAAGCATTCCAGAGCTGTGAGGAGGGGTCTATAGATAAGGACGTGCCAATAGACCCTCACAGACAGCTACATGTGATGCTTCTTATCTACTCATTTGCAAAGAGGTATAAAAAACCACCATTTTGTGAATAAAATCAGAAAGCACTTTCACAGCAACAGGGCATGTTGTGATTTGTTTTCTCGGTGCACCTTTTGTTATTTTTAAGATAATTTGAACCCCCACAAGGACAGGATAGCCCCTTTGAGGCTACTCTCTATTACACACTGATGGGCCCCAGGCACCCCACTGGTTAAGCAGCTAAGATACAAACTATACAGTTCAATACACAGTGTTCCTTCAAATTACAAATGACTCATGATACAATATTTTCCATATACAATAATCTTTCCTTGGACATTGTATCTTGAACCCACACTCACCATTCAATGTCACAGACACTGCAAATCTGCAGCACATGTGATTGAAAGAAGATCCATTCAACTATGGCAAACATTTTAATAGTAAATCATCTTTATTAGTGAAGTGTATGCAGTGATTGGCGGTTTAGTAGCGCCTCTCTACAGTATAGTGAGGTACTGCTCTTTACGTGTAACAGGATGAGCCGCTACTTTGGGAACCAGATGAGGGCCCCATTTTATTTTTTTCTGCCACATTGTGTATAAAATACATGACCCAAAGAAGCTCCTGTCCTCACATAGAAAGTGATTATCAGCTTCCAGCAGTTCTTCCTGACTGTTACATGGAAGGACTTGCTTTATGTATGTTAAATATCTGTTTAATGTTCTTTAATGTTTATTCTTTACTGCTTAGGTTTGACATTTGGGGGTGTCAGAACCATTTCCCAGTTTTCCATACAGTTATGGTTTCAACATACAATCCCAGAACTGATTAATACTGCAAGTTGAGGAAGCACTGTACACACTCAAATGATTTATTACTTGTTTCCATTTTCCACAGTCCTGGAAGAGCCCCCAGATTTAAAGAGCAGACATGCCACAGTCTCTAGGCTTAGACATAGCTTCTGGTCTACAGTTTCTGCTCTGTACATTGGTGGCAAAATAAGGGGAATTGACATCACCATCACATTACCATGCAGTAAGGAAGGCTGGACTAAATGGCTGGACATGGAAGCAATATTCTTTCCTTCATAGGTGCCATAAAAGCAGAGGTATTGCTAAGAGCAATGCACTTAAAACAAAGCACAAGTTGTCTGAGAAAGTGATTGGTGCACTGAACATACCTGACAGTCTCACTCTCTTTGCAGTTGTGCAGATCACACAACCCTAAGGCCAGTTCTAGTCATCAGTATAGTGTACACTGTAATTGATATACTGAAAATAATCTTTATTGGTTCTTACTTTTGACAACTTACAATATGCAAGATGGAAACGACAAAGGTGACATTGAGAATCTTGGTTATCATTCAGTTTTTCCAGTAATGGATATAATCATGTGGGTCATAACTTCCATCCATAATAGAAAACAATGGTGATATACTGTATCCATTGACTTATAACAGGGTCTCTTGGAAGCAGATTCACAAATGATGTCCAAATGTGTCAAATTCCAAGCAGAACTCTTATTTATATTGGGGTTCTAATGCTGGATACAGGTGGATAAGAAGAAGTTTGTGGATAAAGGCATCTAAACTATTCCTCACCTTCCCCTACCTGACAGCGGGGACATCGCCACGAAAAAGGCATCTCCACTATAAGGCTATGTTCACACGGCTTATTCACGCCGTAATTGCGGGACGGATTTCGCCCGCAATTATGGCGTGTTTACAGGGGCGGGGGTTCCGGCAGCTCACCGGCCCCAAAGTGCATGTCACTTTCTCCCCACTCACCGTATTTCGCGAGCGGGGAGAGGAGATGGAATCCATAGTTCTTTATGAGAACTGTGGGTTACCATAATGACAGGGACGGATTTCAGCCGTATTTGCGCGCAGTACGGCACGCAATACGGACTGAAATCTGTCCCAAAATCAGCTGTGTGAACATAGCCTTAGGGTGTCAATCTTAAATTCTAGCCATGGAGGGGCTTTAGGGTGAGACCCTTTCAGTGGAGTTACCCTTTGAACATGGACTTAAAACAAACTGGAAGTTATTCCACGTGTGTGCCACTGTATTATTTATGTACTGTACATGGTAGCAACTTATTTCCCTCTAGTTGGCTGTATTCTGATTTTTATAATAATGCTTTAAAAATAGTTTTCTGGGACTAACCAGGCAATCATCAGAATAAAGGAGCCACCAGTGGGTTGAGCGGCATTATAAGGAACTGCGGCATTTGTCAACAGTCTTTTGTGCTGGGATAAACCTGAAGTAGCCATGCCTCTCTAGCCAGTGTGCAGCACCTTCATTCTGAAGATTGGCAAGGGTTGCAGATGTCAGACCTACCAATTTAACATTAATGGGTTATTTTAAGCATGGGTTATCAGCGTTTCAATCTGGAAACACCTTTAATTTATAAATGTTCTGTCTGTAGGATAGGATTTCACAACAAATACTGTAGAGTCACATGCATTTTGTTGTAATGTGGCCATGCATAAAACTAACTTTAATGTTTTCCTATGGGAAAAAATAGGAAGTAAGGAACTCCTAATCCAGTTTAGATTTTTTGTGATTTTTGGATGCTTGTTTCCTAACTTCTGAAGCATCAATGATTAACAGAAAAATCATAATGAATGAACAAAGAAGTACAAGTTATACAGAAAGCTGACGCATGTAACCACATACTGTGGGTATCATATTTTATAAAAGTGCAGCAACGGTCTTGGCTTAAAAAAATATTATCCTTTATTTTACAAAACATTGACTAAAACACCACAACAGAAACACATACAAGTGCATAATATCCATAATGTGAGGCATAGATGGAAAAATATGGCCAACACATTTCAAATGGTTTGTTCTTACTCATAGCCATTCATTAATGCTTCAGAATTTAGGAAACAAGTATCCAGAAATCATGAACAACCTATCTTGGATTAGCAAATTAACTACTTTTTATAACTCTACAGAATGTTGTTAAACGCTATCCTAAGGACAGAACAATCATAGCCTTAAGTAAGAACTAACTGCTCGAAACGCGTCGGCCATATTTTTCCTGATATGCCTCATATTATGGATATTGTGCACATGGATGTGTTCCTGCTGTCCTTGTTTTTTAATGGATGTTTTGGAAAATAAAGAATACTTTTTTTTTACCTCAAGACAGATGCTGGCACTTGTATGAATCTATATACCTTTGGACTGTAGACAGCTAGTACAGTGTGGTGAGCTGTTATATCCTTTTAATAATCACATTCAGCACTTTCTTACAGTATTCATATGTATACATGTGCTGGGTTGTGTATTAATGAGGTTTAGGGAGAAACCATCTTTACAGTATTTGCAGACTTCTGCATCCATTTTAATTGTTTCAATACATCTAAAATAAAAAAGTCACTTTGCAAGTTGTCTTTTTACAAATATCCCACCATTTAGTAAATACAGCTATTATGCAGATCTATGTGTTTCCAAGGGTACAGACTCCAAACAAACCCTGGGTGAAGTCTGACCCTACAGTAATGTGTGACTTTTTTATCTGTTATCTTGTATACTGTCTGTAAATGAACATAACAGAGGGACCAAACTGATTCAAGCAACACATGACTGCAGGATCAGTCTTTATAGGGAACCTGCCAGGTGGTTTATGCTGTCTTATCTGAGAGCAGCATATAATAGAGGAGAGAAGTTGAGCTCTGTGATATATAGGGTTATATGATAGGAGAGAAGCTGAGCTCTGTGATATGTAGGGTTATATGATAGAGGAGAGAAGCTGAGCTCTGTGATATATAGGGTTATATGATAGAGGAGAGAAGCTGAGCTCTGTGATATATAGGGTTATATGATAGAGGAGAGAAGATGAGCTCTGTGATATATATGAGGTTATATGATAGAGGAGAGGACCTGAGCTCTGTGATATATAGGGTTATATGATAGAGGGAGAGAAGCTGAGCTCTGTGATATAAAGGGTTACATGATAGAGGGAGAGAAGCTGAGTTCTGTGATATATAGGGTTATATGATAGAGGAGAGGAGCTGAGAGCTCTGTGATATATAGGGCTATATGGTAGAGGGAGAGAAGCTGAGCTCTGTGATATATAGGGTGATATGATAGAGAGAAGATGAGCTCTGTGATATATATGGGGTTATATGATAGAGGAGAGAAGAGGAGCTCTGTGATATATAGGGTTATATGATAGAGGAGAGAAGCGGAGCTCTGTGATATATAGGGTTATATGATAGAGGAGAGAAGCTGAGCTATGTGATATATAGGGTTATATGATAGAGGAGAGGAGCTGAGCTCTGTGATATATAGGGTTATATGATAGAGTAGCTGAGCTCTGTGATATATAGGGTTATATGATAGAGGGAGAGAAGCTGAGCTCTGTGATATATAGGGTTATATGATAGAGGGAGAGAAGCTGAGCTCTGTGATATATAGGGTTATATGACAGAGGAGAGAAGCTGAGCTCTGTGATATGTAGGATTATATGATAGAGGAGAGAAGCTGAGCTCTGTGATATATAGGGTTATGTGACAGAAGAGAAGCTGAGATCTGTGTATAGGGTTATAGGATAGAGGAGAGAAGCTGAGCTCTGGGATATATAGGGTTATATGATAGAGGGAGATAAGCTGAGCTCTGTGATATATAGGGTTATATGATAGAGGAGAGAAGCTGAGCTCTGTGATATATAGGGTTATATGATAGAGGAGCTGAGTTCTGTGATATATAGGGTTATATGATTTAGTAGAGAAGCTGAGCTCTGTGATATATAGGGTTATATGATAGAGGAGCTGAGCTCTGGGATATATAGGGTTATATGATAGAGGGAGAGAAGCTGAGCTCTGTGATATATAGGGTTATATGATAGAGGATGGTGAAAAAAAACAGTGATACTCAGTCCCCATCTCTGTCCCCTGCTGCTCTGAATCTCCCTGGGTTCTCATCCCAACAAACTGAAGATGCTAGTGCCCCATAGTGAGTGAGTGGAGCATGAGCCGCTTGCATGTGTTGGAACATGGCAAAAGAAGAGAAGCCGGAGTATCACTTTTTTTTTACTATTTCTTTTACTAACCTAGAGCATTTAACAATACTTTTACCAAGCTGGACAACCCCTTTATATGTAAGTGCAGAAATTGGCTTTCAGTAAAACTTTCAGAAGCAAAGATTGATTTTATTTCTGGCTATCTTTACTTGGGATTTTTGTACGGCTAGGTTCACCCGGCTTTATGGCAGTACGTAATTACGCCCCGTATTTACGCCGCGTGGCCCGGGGGGGGGTGGGCGCGGGGGAGCTAGCGGGGGGCTGGCACCTCGCCGGCCCATAGACATTCATTACCAGCAGCGCGGATACGCCGCTGGTAAATCAAATGTAACTTATCTCCCCCCTCGGCATATTCGCCGAGCAGGGAGAGGAGACGTAATCCATAGTTCTCTAAAGGCATGTTCACACGGCTTATAATGGGCCGTATTTCGGCCCGTAATTACGCGCCGAAGTGCGCAAATTACGGGCCGAAAACGGCCCATTCATTACGGTTATTCACAGTTCTCATAGAGAACTATGGATTACGTCTCCTCTCCCGCCCGCGAATCCGCCGGGCGGGAGATAATTGAATGTCACTTTCTAGCGCGTATACGCGCCGCTAGCAGTGATAGTCTATGGGCCGGCGAAAGGTGTGCCGGCCCCATGCTACTCCCCCCGCTCCCGCCCCCCCCGTCCACACGGCGTAATTGCGGGGCGTAATTACGTCCCGCAATTAAGCCGTGTGAACATAGCCTAAGAGAACTGTGGATTACCGTAGTTACTAGGACGTATTCAGCCCGTAATTTGCGCACTCCGGCGCGTAATTACGGACTGAAATTCGTCCAGGTTTAAGCCGTGTGAACATGGCCTAACATGAAAAATCATCAAATCATCATACACTCATGAAAAAAGAGTTGAGTTTGATTTTAATATGTAAATCAAGTTTCTTATTGCACTTTAATCACTTGACTTGCGTTTTCTTCCTTTATGTGACTGATTTGAGTTAAATTAACTTATGTCTACATGCATGTCCAATCTACTGTCACTGAAAACATAACAACTAATTAATCATAATGATGTACTAGGTCCTCTGACACAGAAAGAGACCATAAAATCAAGACCATGGAGAGAGTTCTAACTATTTCTGTGGCTTCAAATTTGAATGTAGATTTCTGAATGAGGCTGTTCCTGTGGCAAAAGTTTCGGCTGCGTCCCCCCTGCACAGGACAAATCCCCGCCGGTTTGCCGGCCGGTATTTGTCCTGTTTTGCGGCCGTCCCCCCGGCCGCGGGGGAGGGGTGGGCGGCTTTTCTCCGTGATGAGCCCTCCCCCTTCACATTGAGATGTACAGATTCCGTCCAGAAACCAGACTGAAGATTGTGCAAGCACAATGTTTTGTGGCCGGACCGCGGGCGGAACAATCGTCGGACGGAAAACCCATGCAGTGGGGACTGCTGCACGGGTTTTCCATAGAACCCCATTGTGCTCATTTTTGGCCGGTTTTTCAGGCGGTCTGAAAAACCGCAAACCGGCTGCAAAACCGGCCGAAAACCCGTGCCGTGGGGACAACCCCTTAGATTTCTGTAAGCTCCTTTCAGAGTTATAGAATAGTCACAAATAGTGTGGAGCGATTATTATCGACAAAGTTGAAATCGGCACGGTTTTTATGTTGATCGGATTTTTTCGATCACGCGATAATTTAGGTTAAAATCTGCGCATAATCTATTAATATTGCGCCATTTTCAGCGCTTCCTGTCATTTTGGCGGCCAGCAAATCAGATTACAGAATAGAGCAGGGTGAGCTGGGTGTGCGACGTCATGACTGGGATGTGTATGGTTGTGATTGGCTGGAAAAATCACATGACCTCGTTTTACATAGAACAGCCCTTCCTGTTCAGCCTCAGTGTGTGTCTGTGTATCATAAGAGCAGGACGTGTGCTCGGTCTCTCTCAAAACAGCTCAGCGAAACTGTTCTATTTGTTCACACAGACAACTATGCTTTTAGCTGTGAACATTAGAACTTAGGTAGATTAGAGATTTTCAGTTTTTAGTTACTTAGGCTGAGAATTTTAAAGGAGCATCTAGCGCTGTACAGCCGCGGAGGGGGCGGGGGGGCTGCGGGCGAACACAGACAGACACGCTGGCAGGCAGGCTTTTGAAAGGAGAGTGGATATTGTGCAGCCCAGACTTTGCTTTGACCCTGCATTGCAATGGGTTTTGATTAACAGTTTTTGGCCAGTTTTTGGTGAACTATTACATGTATGTTGTGCAGCCTGTACTTATATTAGGATACAGATCTTTTCTAGTAACTGCTGGTGTATTTGATAGGTGCAAAACTCAACTTTTATTATCTGTACACGATTTAATTAGGTTTTTTTTCACTTTGGTGCGGCCCAGTTTTGTTCATAGAGCCACCTTGCACTTAAATTTGAATACAGCAATTTTGTAGTCACCGCAGGTATATTTATAGATGCAAAAAACTCCTTTTATTATCCGTATACATTTCAAATAGGTGTTTTTTTCACCTTGGTGCGGCCCAGTTTTATTCATAGAGCCACCTTGCATTTAAATTTAATACAGCAATTTTGTCGTATCCGCAGGTGTATTTATAGGTGCAAAAAACGCCTTTTATTATCCGTATACAATCCAAATAGGTGTTTTTTTCACTTTGGTGCGGCCCAGTTTTGTTCATAGAGCCACCTTGCATTTAAATTTAATACAGCAATTTTGTAGTCACCGCAGGTGTATTTATAGGTGCAAAAAACACCTTTTATTATCCGTATACATTTCAAATAGGTGTTTTTTTCACTTTGGTGCGGCCAGTTTTGCATAGAGCCACCTTGCACTAATTTGAATACTACAATTTTAGTCACGCAGTGTATTTATAGGTGCAAAACCTTTTTATCCGTTACATTTCAAATAGGTGTTTTTTCACTTGTGTCCATTTTATTCTAGAGCCACCTTGCTTAAATTTGATACAGCAATTTTGTAGTCACCGCAGGTGTATTTATAGGTGCAAAAAACACCTTTTATTATCCGTATACATTTCAAATAGGTGTTTTTTTCACTTTAGTGCGGCCCAGTTTTGTTCATGGAGCCACCTTGCACTTAAATTTGAATACAGCAATTTTGTCGTCACCGCAGGTGTATTTATAGGTGCAAAAAACACCGTTTGTTATCCGTATAATTTTTAAATAGCTGTATTGCACATGGTGCGGCCGTAGTTTTTTTTCAAATAGCCACCCTGTACAACAATTCTGATAGAAAAATTCTCTAGTAACTGTTCTCGTTTGTCATTGCTGCAAAAAAACACAATTTCTCATCCGTGTAACTCCTGAATAGTTTTATTGCGCTCAGTGAATCTCAGTTTGGCGCAGATAGCGCACTTGTATGATATTTTGTTGAAAACTATCAATTCCTAGTCCTACTGGGCAGTTGTAAATCCCTGGGACTGAAGGAAGAACACTGTTGATTTTGTCTTACGGTTCTTCCACCAGACCGCATTTCACAGGTATTCGCAAGAAACATTTCAATTTCTAATCCTAGTTGGCTGTAGGAAATTAGAGGGATTTAAGAATAGCTGTGATTTGCCGTCTTTCAATAAGAGACTGATAAAAACTCTTCCATAACTTTTTAAAAATTATATCTTTCTGAACATGGAGCGAAATGTAGGTGGTAAGCGAGCAAAGAGGGGGGTAGGACATGGAGGTAGAGGTACGAGAGAATGTGCTCCTTCCAGTGCTGGCGACAACACGCATGCCAGCGGATCGTCGGTTGCAGGACTGTCAGGCCTGTCATCGCTGGGTCAGGACCCTGTGAATCTCAGTAACGAACAGCGTCGCCAATCTGTCCTTCAGTGGTTAATGCAACCTGCATCCAGCAGTCTTACCTCCTCGTCCTCCCAGTCACAGCCACAAATGTCGTCATCAGCATCATCAGCATCCGTCTTACATGAAGCGAAGGCAGCCCAACCACTGTGGATAATCCATTTTCTGAAGACCTCTTTGATGACAAAATGCGGTTGGGGTCAGAAGGCATTTCCAAAGATCAAGAGGCCGAAGAGGATGAATTTGTCTGCTCTGACTCCCAGCTACTAATGCCATCAGAGAAGGAGAAGGAAGCCGGTCAATCGGCAAAAAACCCGGGCGGTCGGCAACGCCTTGCAGTGCCTCTTGCTTGTAGCCCGCAGCTCCTGGATGCAGAATGTCAGGACGACCAAGTCACCTGTGTTGATGATGATGATGACGACATTGCAGATCCATCGTGGTCTTTTCCGCAGAATTTGCTTGCGAGCGCTTCATCACTGGACGAGGAGGAAGACGATGGGGTAGTGTCAATACGGGTCCCGCCTCAAAAAGGGAGAGGGCGGTCGCAGAAGTCCGCTGAGATGATTCCGCCAGCCACGGTCAGCAGAAACCCCGCTCCTCACTTATCGCCGTCAAAAAGGTCCAGGACCTCTCAAGCCTGGGCCTTCTTTGAGCAAGCCTCTGATTCACCCAGCGATGTCATATGCCGCCTTTGCCGTAAACGCATCAGTAGAGGCAAGAATCTTAGGTGTTTAACCACCACCAACATGTCTAGTCACATGCAGCGAATGCATGAGTTGAAATGGAGGGAACACTTGGCCAAAAAGCCACACCGATGCGGGTTTCCAACCACTGTCACCCCTCTGTCTCCGCCTCTCCACCTCCTCCGCCACCACCAAGCGTTCCTCAGCTGCCCATGTCTCTCAGAGTCATGATCAAGGATTAGTCTCCGCTTCAGCCTCCACCATTGCCCGAGTACCACCAGCACCACCAGAGACCCATCCTACCCCTTCTCCTTCCACCAGTTTGACGACCTGCACGCCGTACAGCGGCCAGTCTAGCAGCCAGCCTTCTGTCTTCCAGGTTTGGGAGTAGAAGAAACACTTTAACCAAAACCATCCCAAAGCCAAAAGCCTGAATGTCGGCATTGCCAGGCTTTTGACCTTGGAAATTTTGCCTTTCCGTCTGGTGGACACAGATGGGTTCCGCCACGTCATGGCCCTTGCCCAATACCAGATGCCGAGCAGGCATTTCTTTGCCAGAAAAGCCGTCCCTGCCCTGGCCAGCCATGTGTCATCTAAAATTTCAAGTGCGTTGTCTGCATCTGTGGCCAGAAAAGTCCATCTCTATGCCAAATTAGAGAAATGTCTCTTCCACCAGACCAGCCTCCCATTCCTTGGTTACGTCATCTCGGACCGAGGGTTACAGATGGATTATGCCAAGCTGTCGGCCGTTTTGCAGTGGCCAAAGCCGGTGGGTCTACGAGCAATACAGCGCTACCTGGGCTTCTCTAATTACTATCGACAGTTTATTCTGCACTATTCTACATTGGTGGCGCCTATTATAGCACTTACTAAGAAGAACACCAACCCTAGGCAGTGGACGCCAGAAGCCGAAAAGGCATTTGTTCAGCTTAAGTCAGCATTCGCCTCCACGCCCGTCCTGACCAGACCTGATACAGTGAAGCCATTCTTTCTGGAGGTGAATGCCTCCTGGGTCGGGGAAGGCGCAATTCTCATGCAGAAGGGACCTAAGGGCAAGATAGTCACCTGTGCCTTCTTCTCCAAGACCTTCTCCCCAGCGTAGAAGAATTACACCATCGGGGATCGGGAGTTGCTGGCTATCAAGCTGGCCTTAGAGGAATGGCGTTATCTTCTGGAGTGAGCTCGGTATCCCATCACCATTTACTCCGACCATAAAAATCTTCAGTACCTCCAATCGGCCCAACGCCTCAATCCACGTCAAGCCAGGTGGTCACTCTTCTTCTCGCGCTTCGACTTCCAGATCATTTTCGGACGGCAGAGAAGAACGTCAGGGCCGATGCGCTCTCCCGTGTCTCCGTTGTGTTGGGGGAGGAGGGCGTGCCCTAGCATATAATTTCCCCCGAAGGCTTGATCTCTGCGGCTCCGGTGGATCGTCGAATGGTGCCTCCAGGGAAGATTTACTTCCGTCCTGCGCTCCGCAGATGAATTGTGAATGGGGGACAGTGTTGTCTAGTGGCCGGTCACCCGTGAGCTTGCGACTCGTTCCTCCTAATCTCCCGTTTTTACTGGTGGCCGAAGCTTGCAAGGGGCATCAAGGAATTCGTGAAGTCCTGTATCTCTTGTGCCCATAACTAGTGTTGAGCGATTATTATCGACAAAGTTGAAATCGGCACGGTATTTACGTTGATCGGATTTTTTAGATCACGTGATAATTTAGGTTAAAATCTGTGCACAATCTATTAATATCGCGCCATTTTCGGCACTTCCTGTCATTTTCGCGGCCAGCAAATCAGCTTACAGAATAGAGCAGGGTGAGATGTGTGTGTGACGTCATGACTGGGATGTGTATGGTTGCGATTGGCTGGAAAAATCACATGACCTCGTTTTATATAGAACAGCCCTTCCTGTTCATGATCAGTGTGTGTCAGTATCTCAAAGCAGTAGGACGTGCACTCTGCCTCTGTGCAAACAGCTCAGCGAAATTATTCTATTTGTTCACAGAGACAGCTCTGCTTTTAGCTGTGATCCTTAGAACTCAGTTAGATCAGAGATTTGCAGATTTTACGTAGTTAGGCAGAAAATTTTAAAGGGGCATCTACCGCTGTAAAATCACGGGTGGAGCGGGGGGGGGGGGGGGCGAACACAGACAAACTCTTTAAAGAATTTCTTTTTTTGG